>JAODAL010053333.1:0-25358 GCA_025379985.1 Phyllomedusa bahiana | reverse complement strand
TTTTTTTTTTTTTTTTTTGGGGGTTCACCTTATTAATTAACTTACAGTTTTTTAAGGGGCAGGCCCCCGTTACGCAGCGGGCAATACCAAAATTGGGTACTTTATTTATTTTTGTCTTTTTTTGGGGCGTTTTCCGTTTGTAAAAGGGGAAAAGGGTTTTGTAGTATTTTTATTTTATTTTTTCGTGTTTGTTTTTTATTTTTTTCCCCACTTTTTCCCCAGTTATTTTTTTACTTTTCCCCCATGGGGATTTAAATGAGAGATCTTTTTCTCTCATTAAAGGGAATCACCCACATAGCTGTTGCTTTGACGGTTCCTATACAACTGTCATCACGATCCCGGGGAAATGCCACGGGCAGGGCCCCCGGGACATCGTGACTCACAGACAACCCGGAGGCATTCTCTCCCTTTCCTTGCTGCGTAGGAAGGCAGGAGCTCACGGATCGTCGTTCCGTGTGTGCGGGGCCGACAAGACGCAGGGGAGCGATCCCTCCTGGTTCCCTTAGTTTTTGTGACCCCGATCGTCGCGAAAATTTAAAGGGGGGTTAACCCCCCCCCCCCCAGAGCGATCCGGGGTGGGGGACGACGCTCGGGGAGTCACGTAATTACAGGGTGACACCCCCCGCCGATCGCGCGAACTCTGCTTTAGAGTTGCGCGATCCTCAGGTTTTATTCATAGTCCAGAAAAGCGTTAAACCCCCAACGACCTGGGCGTATGGATACGCCCCAAAGGGCGTTAAGGGGTTTAAAGGTCATTCTGCGGTACGGACAGTATAGTCAAAGCAGTGAAACTAAAATGGTGGTTAAAAATACTTTTTTTCCGGCACTTTTTAATCTTTTGGGTCGAAGGTTTTTGTGGTCATAAATGTGGTTACCCCGGACTTTTTTAATGTCCATGAAACTAAATGGTGGTTTAAAAGACTCCTTTTTTTGGCACTTTTTTTAAACTGGGGTCATCAGGTTTTGGGGTCATGCGTGGCCCCCGGACGGTATTTGTCAATGTCCAGTGAAACTAAAATGGTGGTTGAAAGATCCTTTTTTGGGACTTTTAAATTGTGGGTCAGACGGTTTAATGGTCATTCTGCGGTCAGGACAAAAATGTCATGCTGTGAAACTAAAATGGGGTTGAAAGACTTTCCTTTTTTTTCCTTTGCATTTTTTTCTGGGGCGCAATTTTGGGGTCATGCGTGGCCCGAACAGGTATAGTCAATGTAAATTAAACTAAAAGGGGTTTTAAAGATTTTTTTCCCCCACTTTTTTTAAATTTTGGGTCAGCGGTTTAAGCTGTGGTACAAGCCGGGATATGAATGGCCCGTGACTTTTTTTCTGTGACTTTTATAAACCAAGTGGTTCCTAAGATGTAGCACATATCCCTTTTATTTTTGTGGATGTTTTAAATTCCAGCTTCTCCACCCTGTTTGGGGTGTAAAAAATGAAGGTGTTGTTCCTCTCCCTAGAATTAATGGTCATGGCCCCATAATCTACTATTCCCTTTTGAATAACCCCTGTTGTAATTAACGATATCACTATCGACAAGATGCGATAAAACGAAAATCGCCATCATATCCTAAGCTTAAATTTATAATGAAGGCTTGTAGAATGGGGGCTATGGGCCCCCTGTTAACCATAAGTGATCATTTATCACCTGAATGTGCATTGAAAAAGTTCACCTGTGTTCAAATGGTTACAAGGATTATACAAATTGTGTTTTACATTGAATATCTTATTTATTATGTGGTTTAGATGGTTTTTATCCATATGTTGACAGTTCTGTAACGTGTCTAAAAAAAAAAGGGGGTGTGGCCAAGAAGCACCAAATTTACTAAAGATGTCTAATTTTTTTAACAGATTTTGTTGTTTTTGTTTAGCTTCTTATTTCCCCTTATTTTTTCCACGCGTTCGAAACCGTCACAGAAAAATCTATATAAACAAAATGAGAAAAAAATAGGAAAACCCTCCAAATGTAATAAGGAGAGGGAAAAATTTTCCCCCTCTTGTAATTTTGTGAACCCCATCTTGTTCCAACTGATGCTTTAGGAAAAAACCTTGAGAAGAGCCAACAGACCGGGGGTAAAAATGTGGAATATTTAAAGAGAACCCCCAAAATGTTCAAAACGCATTTCCCCCACAAGTGTTCCCTGTTTCCAGCGTCCGGAGTGGCCACAGATGGTGATGGGGGGCGGGGCCCGGGGGGAGGGAAACCCACGATCAGAATTTTTTCCATTTTCTGGGGGAAAGGGGGGTCTCTATCAAAGATTCTCTTTTTTCTTTTTCCAAAAACCCGGGCTAACAGACTGAGGAGGAGGTTTGTCTGGAGACATTTATCCCTTACCAAACCCGCATTTGGGGCAGCAGTTTTTGGGAACATCTTAAAGATCCGAGAAAATTTCTTTATATTTGATGGGTTTTGTGAAAGCAATCACACAAAGGATTTACCCTCTCGTCACTTGTGCTTCATCCTAAATGTCCAACTTGTGGTCAGATTGTGGTTAGTTTGGGGAGAAAAGTTCTTCTCAAGGCTGTTTTGTGCTTTAATTTTTAATGCCCCAACCGACTTTGGGACAATTGATTGTAGATTTTCCCCAAAAATAGTAGAAATAATAGGAATTTTTTCCAGAAGAACGACAGATTTACTTTGAGAATTTCTTCTCTGACCCTGAACTGGCAGAAAAGGCTTTTAATTATGTGAAGCAGAATGACTCCTTGTACACGTTCTGTTACCTCCCGTCCTACTGCTGGATCATCTGTACAGTATTATCCAAGAGCTTCCAGCCAACAAGTAGTGGTCAGCCGGCGACATTATTACCCAAAACAGTGACCCAGCTCTTTGCTATATTTGTGGCCAACATCCTGACCAATCACAGTCTGCACAAAGATGACGCTCCTGCAGTCCTGCTCTCCATCGGGTGGATGGCAGAACATGGGGTCATGAATCACTTGATTATTTTTGATGAACGAGATCTGGAATCTTTCTATGCGGACAATAAGTCAAAGCTCTTATCAAGTTTTCTGATGGAATCGGAGGATCCTGGGAGCTATTCCTTCTTACATCTCACAGTCCAGGAATTCTTCTCTGCCTTGGTGCATTATGTTGATTATTCTCCTGCGAAGTTACAGAAATCACTAGGAAAAGCCAAATCCTATCACGATGGACGTGGTGAAATCTTCCTCCGTTTCCTGTGTGGTCTATCAGACGGCTCCACCAAATCAATACTGACTGGATACCTGGATACACAAGCAGCTCAGGCCTCCAGGGACGTCATCACTTGGATGAAGAACTTCATTCCAGAAGAACAGAGGCTGCAGCAAATTGGAGACAACAAGCAACGTCTTCTCAATTCATTCTTCTATCTGTTTGAATCTCGGAATAAGGCTCTTGTGCTGGAATCAATGAAATCTCACAGGTTTGACCTTATTGATGTTCACATGTCGGTTCTAGACTGCACAGTGTTAGGATTCATTCTGGAAACCTGCACAAATATAGAAGAACTCGATCTATATGATTGTTCCTTAGACACTGAAGGACTAGAGAGACTTGCACCAGCGTTACACAACCTGCGGCGTCTGAGGTAAGATACCAATTATATTCCATCTTCATGTGATATCATTGTTCTGGCAGATTTATTACATTTATAATTCCTGCTGTTACTATGGGTCTATAATGAAGTAGATCAGGGTCAGATTCCTGGGGTGATGGGACAGGGCTGAGCAGTAGATTGAGGATCTTGTATGTATAATACATGCAGGACAATGATATTTTATATCTTCAGATTTCATTCTAACTATATTTATACAGCGTCTCCCAACCTTTGTGTCATTTGTGAAACCCCTGAGAAAAATCTTATCTTGGGGAACCGACCAAATAACAGAAAGAGAAAGAAAGGATAAAACCAGACGTGAGCAGGGCCGTATTAACAGCATTATGGGCCCCTAGGCAGAGCTGTGAACTGGGCCCCGGAACCAACACAGAATACAGATAATCCATCACTTATACCAAAAAGTAAACACCATAAAAACAAAACCAGCGCAAACATGGTGCAAGTACGTTAAGTACGTTTTTTAACATTTCACCCCACTTAGAATTTTTTTTCAGATTCCCAGCAGATTACATGGTCCTTTCATGGCACCATTAAAACGAACATCTGGTCCCACAATAAACAAGCCCTCATGTGTCTATATAGATAACAATAAAAAACACTCTTTTTATGCAGAATTGACAAACCACAACCAAGGCCGTATTTACAGCTGAGGCTGCTTGTTGCGGGTGCCCTGCGACTCCCATGTTGGGTCGCAGGCACACCCGCACCTCTGCAGCGTCCCCAGCTGCGGCCGGCGCCGCAGCCCGGTACTCGGGCTGCGGACGCGCCCGCAGCTCTGACAGCCACTTACCTCACCACGCTCCTGTTCTCATGCCAGCGCGCGTTCTTGCTGCAGGCCGGGTGCGCGCAAGCCCTAGGGGACAGTAATCATGCAAAATTTAAAGGGACAGCACGCCGGTAATTGGTCTCACCGGGTGCTGATCCTATTTAAGCCCTGCCTCTTCCCTAGCACCTTGCCGAATCGATAGTGCCCTGTGCCTTGAGAGGAAGCGTTCCTGAGTATCTTGTTTGTCTACTGTGTACCGTACCTTCTGCCTTCGTCCCTCGACCACGAACCATTGCCGCCTGTCCTGACCTTTTGCCTGTCCCCGACTACGAACCATTGCCGCCTGTCCTGACCTTCTGCCTGTCCCCGACTACGGGCCTGCTTCCCAATTCTGTACAATGCAACACCTCGGCTGCCACCGCAAGCAAGTCACGTTAGGGGTAGCGGCCTGGAAGCAATCCGACGCAGCAAGTCCATCCTGCTTTGCGGCGGGCTCCGGTGAAAACCGGACCTACTAAGATTCCGATCCCTGGCGTGGCTTACACCATTGCTTGTGGTGGTCCAGAGGATCCACTTCCACTAACCGTTACAATTCGATTTGGCCATGGATCCCGCCAAGGTGCCTCTACCAAACGTCTCTGACATCACCACCATCGTGGCCCAGCAATCTAAGCAGATCGTGCAGCAAGCGCAGCAGCTTAACCAGCTGTCTACTATGATGCAGCAGCTCCTCGCCACTCAGCAGCAGCAGTCGACTGCGGTGGCTCCTCCCGTGGCAACCGTTACGGAGATGTCCGCCGGCCCTAAACTCCAATTATCTATGCCGTCGAAGTTTGATGGGGTCCCAAAGGCCTGCAGGGGCTTCATCACCCAGTGCTCCCTCCACGTGGAACTTATGGCTGGTCGGTTCCCTTCTGAAAGGTCCAAGGTGGCCTTCGTGGTCAGTCTCCTCTCCGGAAAAACCCTGGCCTGGGCGACACCACTCTGGGACCGAGGTTATCCGGTCACAGCAGATCTGGTTACATTCCTGCAGGAGTTCCGCAGTGTCTTTGAAGAGCCTGCCCACGCTTCTTCTGCCGAGACCGCCTTACTGAACCTGCAGCAAGGGAACTCCTCCGTAGGTGACTACTCCGTGCAATTCCGCACACTAGCTTCAGAGTTGGCTTGGAACGATGCTGCATTATGCGTCACATTCAAGAAGTCCCTCTCCAGCCAGATTAAGGATGCCCTCTCCACCCGGGACCCTCCATCTTCATTAAGCCAGCTCATCCATCTGGCGACCAGTATTGACATCCATCTCTCGGAGAGGCGGGAGGAGCTCCGTCAAGAGCGTGTACCAGTCCAAGCACGTCGTCTACCTCGTCTTGCTCTGGTGTTTTTTCGGCCTCCACTGCCTCCTTCGCAGCCTGCCATGGAGGAGCCCACCTGACTCCGCAAGAACTTACGCAACGACGTGAGGAGAACTTGTACCTGTACTGCGGCAGCCCCAAACATCTCCTCAGGGGTTGTCCGCTCCGTCCGCAACGTTCGGGAAACGCATGCACCTAGGCTTCGTGAGAGAGGCGTCCCTAGGTGTGAGCAATCCCTCTCCATGGCTCACACTCCCAGTCCTGGTCACATCCAATTCCGGAGTCTCGTTCCAAGTGGCTGCCTTCTTGGATTCCGGATCTGCCGGGAACTTTATGGATGCTGCTTTGGTGACCAAGTACCGTCTCTCGGTGGTTCGCTTAGACCAACCCTTGGTCATCTCATCCATCAGTGGTGAGCTATTGAGTGACTCCATCCTCTTCCGGACCGAACTGTTGGTCCTTCAAGTAGGAGCTTTGCACAGGGAGAGGATCGTATTCTTCGTACTACCACGTTCTTCCTCGACTATTCTCCTGGGGCTTCCTTGGCTGCAGCATCATGCCCCTATGCTCGACTGGAAGACGGGTGAAGTTTTGCATTGGGGTCGAGACTGCCAGTCTCACTGTCTATCAGCACCTCGCCGGGTGCGCACCAGTCCTCCACAGTCATCTCTCAAGCCGCTATCTGGCCTGCCGCAACCGTATCAAGATTTTCAGGATGTCTTCTCTGAGAGGGAAGCTGAGTCACTTCCTCCTCATCGTCCTTACGATTGCCCTATAGACCTTTACTGCCGGGTCCAGCCCACCCCTGGGTTAGGGTCTACCCCTCTCCGTACCAGAGACTCAGGCGATGTCGGCCTACATTGAGGAGAATTAACAAAAAAGCTTCATCCGCAAGTCTACTTCTCCGGCGGGTGCCGGTTTCTTCTTTGTACAGAAAAAAGATGGGTCCCTGCGACCATGCATCGACTACCGCAGTCTCAACAGGATCACCATCAAAAACCACTATCCTATACCGTTGATCACAGAACTCTTTGATCGTCTCCGGGGAGCTAAAGTTTTTACCAAGTTGGATTTGCGGGGGTTTTTAAATTTCTCGCCGGATCCAAAGAGGGTGACGAGTGGAAGACGACCTTCAATACTCGTGATGGGCACTTCGAGCATTTAGTGATGCCCTTCGGCTTGCGCAATGCTCCAGCTGTCTTCCAGGAATTCGTCAATGACATTTTCTGAGACCTCCTGTATGTCTGCGTAGTTGTCTACCTGGATGACATCTTGATTTTTTCGCCCGATCTGGAGGTCCACCAGTTGCACGTGCGCCAGGTCCTGAAATGCCTGCGTGAGAACCACCTCTATGCCAAACTGGAAAACTGTTTGTTCCACTAGACCAGTCTCCCGTTCCTTGGATGCATAATCTCGGACAAGGGCCTGCAGATGGACCCTACTAAACTCTCTGCTTTTCTACAGTGGCCATGACCCATCGGCCTCCGGACCATACAACGCTTCTTGGGCTTTGCAAATTACTACAGGCAGTTTATCCCACATTTTTCTACTTTGGTGGCACCGATAGTGGCTCTCACCAAGAAGCATGCCAACCCGAAACTGTGGCCACCGGCCGCCGAAGAGGCCTTTTTTCAAATTGAAGGCAGCTTTCACCTCTGCTCCTGTGTTGTCCCAGCCTGATGCCGAGAAACCCTTCTTTTTAGAAGTCGACGCCTCCTCCGTAGTGGCTGTGGCGGTCCACAGCCAAAAGTGGCCCAAGGGCAAGACTCAGACCTGTGAGTTCTTCTCCAGGACATTTTCGCCTGCGGAGAGGAACTATACCATCGGGGATCGAGAGTTTCATTAAGCTTGCTCTGGAAGAATGGCGCCACCTCCTGGAGGATGCTTGGTATCCTGTGAATATCTTCACTGACCACAAAAACATTCTTTACCTCCAGACAGCGCAACGTCTAAACCCATGCCAAGCAAGGTGGCCTTTGTTCTTCGCCCGGTTCAATTACGTGATCCATTTCCAACCGGCGGAGAAGAACATCAAGGCCGATGCCCTTTCCCGTGCCTCAGTCATCAGTGGGGAAGAGGAGGCCGCTCCCCGACACATCGTACCTCCAGAACGTCTAGTATCCGCGGACCCTGTAAACCTCCAACATGTACCCCGGGTAAGACATTTGTACGCCCTGCTCTTTGGTTGAGGGTTCTGAAATGGGGTCATTGCTCTCGCACTGCTGGACACCATGGGGTACTTAGGTCTTGTTCCTTGATTTACCAGTTTTACTGGTGGCCGGACCTCGCTAAAGGATTTTGGAAGGAGTTTGTGGGGCTTGTACCACCTGTGCCCCGCAACAATCACCCCTTCAGATCCCGGGGGGTTTCTCCAGCCTTGCCGGGGCCCACATCCTTGGGGCCTTTTCTATGGACTTTATCACTGAACTACCGTCTCTGATGGAATCGGTTATCTGGGTGGGGCCTGACCATTTTTCGAAAAATGGCAAACCTTCTTTCCCTTTTCCCATTCCCTTTTTGCTCCTCGACTCTCCAACTCTTTTTTAAGCATTCTTCCGTCTGCTGGCTTCCCCTCATATTTCTCGGGGTCGGGGAGTTAATTTTTTCTCAATTTGGTGAGGGCCCCGTTCTTCTACAAGTGGAAAATGGGTTTCTCTTCGCGACCCCCCAAAACAAAAAGGGCAAGTGGGGAAGTGAACCCAAATCTTGGGTACCCATCTGCCACTTAGTATCCCAAGACAAAAAGATTTGGGCCAGTCTTTCCATGGGCGGAGTTTTTTTTTAATTCTCGGATTTGATTCCGCTGGGGCATCCCCCCCTTTACGTCTTGGTCCCTTTGAAGTCCTGACGCATCAACCCGGTGCCTAGAAGCCCGGCTCCTCCAACTTGCGCACCCAACCCTTCCCGTCTCCCTGCTGAAACCGGTTATCCATAACCCCTTCTCTCGATTGTGGGGTTCCCCCCCTCTCCTGTGGCAACTCCAGCAATCTTTTTTTCAGTCAAAGAAATTTTGGCCTGAAGACGGTTTGGGGGGGGGACGATTTTTTTTGGTGACTGGGAAGGGGTTTTGGGGTGGAGGAAAGGTCGTGGAGCTGGTGAGAACATCCTGGATCGGGGGTCTCTTGTTCTAAAATTTATGCGGGCCAGAAAGGGGGGAGGCCAAAGTGGGGGTTACTGTTACAGGGTTCCCTGCTCTGACACCACTTACCTCCCCACTCCTTTTTTCATCCGGGACGTGCGTTCCCTGCTGGCCGGCCGGGTGTCGGCGGCGCGCCCTAGGGGGCGGTACTCCTGGCAAATTTAAAGGGACAGTGCACCGGTGATTGGTGTCACCGGGCGCTGACCCTATTTAAGCCCTGCCTTTTCCCTAGTACCTTGCTGAATCGATAGTTCCCTGTGCCTTGAGAGGAAGCATTCCTGAGTATCTTGTTTGTCTACTGTGTACCGTACCTTCTGCCTTCGTCCCTCGACCACGAACCATTACTGCCTGTCCTGACCTTCTGCCTGTCCCCGACTACGAGCCTGCTTCAGGATTCTGTACCACGCAACACCTCGGCTGCCACTGCAAGCAAGTCACATTATAGGTAGCGACCTGGTAGCAATCCACCGCAGCAAGTCCATCCCACTTTGCGGCGGACTCTGGTGAAAACTGGACCTACTTAGATTCCTCTCCCTGGCGTGGCTTACACCATCGCTTGTGGTGATCCAGAGGATCCACTTCCACTGACCGTTACACTGCTCAAGGCACTGAGCTTGAAAACATCCCTCAACTTAAGAGAGGTTCACACAACGTATTCAAAATGTGCACTTCTATGCGCTGTAAATGCGCTGGTTTGCTCTGTTGAAATTAAGCTCTTCCAGACGTGTAATTTCAATGCACAATTGCCTGAGACAGATTACTGCCTTGTACAGTATAGTTTAGTAATAATTATTACGTGTGGGCATAAAATCATTATCTGTTGATTTTACACTGCACTCAATGAGTTATGTCACTCAATGATTATAGTCATTGTTCATTTGTTCCTGACCAAACCGTTGTTTTATCTTAAAAATGTAAAGATTATTCCTGACGATCTGCACTAGGAGCGCCCGTCTTTTCTTCCTTTCTGTGTTAGAGTATGTGCACACGGTGTCTTGGATTTATTTTTGCAGTATGTTAAATAAATGCGTTCAAAGAATGTTCATGTCAATTCTTGATCGGTTTTACACATTTGAAAAGCAATAGAAACAATATTAATGCTTTAGCAGTCCAAAAAATGTACCACACTTTGTGCTACCTTTTTGGATGCTGTTAGCGCAATACATTTGAAATACAATGCAAAAACGTATCCAAGACGGCGTGTGAACATGCCCTAAAACACATCCAAAGACGTACCTATTGCTTCTGTGGGTTTTTCAATGCATAAAGCTGATCAAGAAGTGACGTCAGTACTTTGAACGCATCCGTTTAATGCAACGAGGATACGTATTTTACATTGAAATCAGTGTAATCACGCTTGAACATTATTAAATAAGTTTTGGGGTCCATTTTTCGGTGAGTAAAACATATAAAAATACATATTTAACAAACGCCGGGTGAACAAACCCTCACAGTACAGTATTATAACATAAGATATACTGAGTATACATAGTATCGCACATACAGTATCTCAGTAGACCGTTCCTGGTAGGTTTACATACAAAGGGCCAGCAGATATTATAACTAGAGATGGGCAAATTGATTCTAAAGAAGTGGAATTCGTTTATAATTTCTGGAAAACTTTGGTTCTGAACGAAGTCGAAGTTTAGGGTGATTCGCGGGAACAAAGCGTCTTTTTTATTGGTAAAATGGCTGCGAGTACATGACGTGACATGGGGCAGAGAACTCTGGGAGGAAGAAAGGAACACCCTCAATGACATGTGCAGGCATGAAGCCAATCAGCGACTGTCGGGCTTCTGTGATGTCACAGCCCTATAAATACGGACGGCACGCTCGCTCCTCACAGTTCTCGCAGTCTGTCCTGGCATAAGCATCTATCTGCTGCTGCTCTATTGAACTCGTTATAAAACAAACTGCTTTTTACACAGTTTAAAAAACAAAACAAAAAACAAACTGCTTTTATCAGTGACTGGGGCAAAAAAGCCTCACAAGAGGTTGTCAGTTGCACAGTTTTATCTCAACCAGCATTATCTATCTCCTGCTCTATTGAAGTAATTATAAAACAAACTCCTTGTATCAGCGACTGGGGCAAAGACCATCATAAGTGTGTGTCAGTTGCACACTTTGAACTCTACCAGCGTTATCATTTTGTTTTAGTTTGTGGGGTATTCTCCCTAATGTCCAGGGTGGGTGTATTTCTGCCCCATATATGCCTCAATTTCATCTGTTTTTTTCTGTAAGATATTTTATACCCAAGAGTTAATTAAGCCTGTTGTTAGTGGGGTAATTTGGAGTCAAATACAGGGTGTGTATTTATCATATACACATATCTTCATTAAACAGAGTCTGTAAATTTTTGATCAGACAGTATGTCAGACAGAGAGGTGGCAGGCTCTTCACCTGCGAGTGGCAGTGGCACAGACATTCCTGGAGCAGGCACAGGTTGCAGCACAGTAGGGGGACGTCACAGCAGGGGTGACTCGGTGAGGCCAGAACTACCAGTGTCATCTAGCGGTCATGTGTTGATCAACAACCCAAGGGTTCTTGATTGGTTGACTAGGTCATCTACATCCTCCCAGATGACATCTGAGAACCCCAGCCAAGACTCAGTGGGTTCGTCAGACACAACCCTTAGTTGGCATGACCCGGGAGCAGGTGAGGGGCCCTCACCTGTCCTCAACCCTCCTCTGTCCCATTCTGTTCCCTCAGCGTGAGAACTCGTATGTGGTCTTGCCTCAGCGCCACTATACAGCGAGGACGAACAATTTGAGGACAGTCCGCAGCTACTTGGCAGCGAAGAGGTAGGGCAGACATACACTGCTTCTTGCAGTAGTCGGCAAAGTATTAAGGTGGAGAGTGGCATGGGAGGTTATGTTGAGAGAGGTCAGTCTCTGCATACCGAGACCACTGGGGAGGAGAGCAGTGACGGGCAAACACTAATCGATCGCACTTGGGAGCCGGGTGAAGCAAGGGCTTCATCATCATTGTCGGGAGAAGAGGGCACCAGCTTGCATGTCAGGCAGAGGCGCAGCCAGCAGGTCGCTAGTGTGGCCAGGAGTCAGCAGGGTGGCAGCAGTGCGAGGTCGGGAGCCAAAAGGCCACAGAGTAGACCGCCCACTTTGCAGGTCCAAGAAACTAGCGGCACAGGGGCTCACCGAGGCAGCGGCGGTAGTACACACCTACTCGGCGGTGTGGCAGTTTTTTGCTAAGACACCGGAGGAGCCAAACAAGTGTATATGTAGAATCTGTGGGCAGAAAATGAAGCGTGGCCAGGGAGCCAACGTTGGCACCACAGCCCTGCGTCAACACATGCAGCGTCACCATCTAGTGGCCTGGGTGAAACGTGACTCAGATGTGGTGGGCCATCCTGCCGCCGCAGCAACAGCAGCAGAACCTTGTGGCACGCATGCCACTGCAGCCAGTCAAGGCTCCACCACCTCTGCAGAAGGGAGCTGTTTGTCTTTCCCATCATCTACCGGTCCAGATGATCCTGCTCCTCGCCACTCATGGCACCAGCAGTCGTTCAACGAGGTGATTGCCAAGAGACAACAGTATTTGTCCAAGCATCCTAAGGTGCAGAAGCTGACCGCGCTCCTGTCCAAGTTGCTGGTACTGCAGTCCCTCCCTTTCCAAGTGGTGGACTCTGCACCATTCACAGAACTAATGGTTTGTGATGATCCAGGCGGACAGGAGTACTCCCCTGTGTAATTTTGATGTCAGCCAGTGGCAGCTCATGCGTGACACCTGCCGTTTGCTCAGGCCCTTTGAGAGGCCACGTTATTTGTCAGTCGCCGGGACTACGGGATGAATAACGTCATTCCATTCCTTCATTTCCTGGAACAGATGATGCAAAATCTGGACAGGGGACTCGCGACGTGGTGACTACATCTCACGGCCACATGAGTCCGGTGGGGGCTGAACTGGAGGAGGAGGAGGACATTGGAGCATAAGCAGTGTCTTGTGAAATTAGTGTTTTTTCTACTCAGGTGACAGGAGAGGAGGAGCAGGAGGTAGATGGAGATGAGGATGATGAGGCAGCATACAGTGGAGAGGGAGGCAGGGAGTCCCTCAGAGTCACTTGCGCAGATGGCCCACAGCATGCTGATTTGCCTGTCTAGTGAAAGCCGAAGAGTTACCATCCGGCAGAGGGATGGCTTCTGGCTCTCCACCCTCTTGGACCCTCACTACCAGTCCAAAATGGGAGCCTTTTTTCTACCTGCCGAGAGGGAGGACAAACTCAAGTACTATAGAGAAATCCTCTGTAGTCAGTTGGCCGCTGCCTATGTGTGCCATCGTCCATCCTCTGACAGGTCTGAGTGGGGGGGTTCCTCATCGTTCACGTACCACTGCCACGGCTGCTGTGGGGAGGTAGGAGCACAATCATCTCCATCAGCAGCAGCCCAAGTATTGAGTCATTGATGAGCAGCTTCTTTCACCCGCCTAGTGAGGAGAGTACTCAGCAGCAGCATCAGCAGGACCTGGATCAGACCCTGAGCCAGCAGGAGGTGGCCTACTTGGACAGCATCCTGCCACCCCAGGTAGAAGATCCGCTGGACTACTGGGCAGTCAAATTGGATGTGTGGCCGCAACTTGCCAAGTTTGCACTGGAGAAGCTGTCCTGCCCGGCCAGTTGTGTGGCGGGTGTTCAGTGCGGCGGGGGCCATAGTTACGCCAAGAAGAACTCGCTTGTCCACCCAAAATGTGGAGAGACTGACCTTTGTCAAGATGAATCAGGCGTGGATCGGCCAGGATTTCCACACACCAATGCCTTATGCATCAGATTAGATCAGCCATGACGCCTCACCAAAACTATGAGAAATGAGTCTGGATTTAAACTACCTACCTCAGCCACTATTCTGATGCCGCCACCCGCCTGATGCCACACATCTGCTGCCAGTTTCTCCATCTGCCTCACAACATCTTTACTAGGGACTGGTATTGCCACCCACCTCCACACTCTGTCATTGTGCCACTCTCTGACCTCATGCTGCTGCTGCTGCTGCTGCCGTCACCTCCACACTCTGTCATTGTGCCACTCTGCGGGCTCCTGATGCTGCCGCCACCTCCATACTAGGGGAATGTGCCACTCGGTGGCCTACTCTTGCTGCTGCCAAGTGACCGCTGTCTCACTGGAATACCCTGTGGTTTCCTAATGCTGTTTCCACCCTCATCACTAGTGATGAGCGATTGCGTCAACTATCATCATCGGATCGATAGTCGATATTGGTAATTATCATGCCGATATCCGATAATAGATAATCGCCGATGACCATTAAAGTCTATGGGAGAGAACAAAAACTTCATTATTACACCCAAACAGGGGGGAGAAGCTGGGAAATTAAAATCCACAACTGTAAAATGGATTGTGCTACATCTTAGGGGAAGACAATTAGCAACAAGAGTCACAGAAATATGACAAAATATTTTTACCTTCCCCGTCCCGTACCCGCATGACCAAAACCTTCATGACCCACAAATTAAAAAGTGCAGAAGGAAATATTTCTTGAACCACCTTTTAATTGAACGCACATTGACTATCCCCGTCCCGGACCCCCGCATGACCCTTAAACTACATGACCCACAGATTAAAAAGCGCCGGGAAAAAGGGGGTCTTTCAACCCCCCATTTTAGTTGAACTGGCATTGACTATACCTGCTGGTCGCAGTATGACCATTAACCGTCTGACCCCTAAAATTAAAAAATGCGGAAAAAAAAAAGGAGTCTTAGAAAACACCATTTTAGTTGAATGGACATTGACTATACCCGTCCTGGGCCACAAATACCTTCAAATATTACCCCCCAAAACAGGGGAAAAAAGCTTTAACATCCATAAAACTGGAAATGGAAAATGTCGCCCCACATCTTACTGTCTACACAATTAGGCAAAAAGAGTCAAACCGATTAATACTGAACAGACATTCACTATACCTGTCCTGTACCACAGTATGACCTTAAACCTTCTGACCCACAAATTAAAAAGTGCCAGAAGGAGTATTATTCAACCACCATTTTAATTGAACTGACATTGACTATACCTGTCTGGCCACAGCATGACCCTTAAATGTACTGACCCACAGATTAAAGAGTGCCTGAAAAAGGAGTCTTTGACACACCATTTTAGTTGAACTGGACATTGACTATACCTGTCCTGGTCCGCAGTATGACCATTAAACCTGTCTGACCCATAGATTAAAAAGTGCCGGAAAAAGGAGTCTTAGAACCACCATTTTAGTTGAACTGGACATTGACTATACCTGTCCTGGGCCACAGCATGAGCCCCAAACCTGCATGACCACCAGATTTAAAAAGTGCCGGAAAAAGGAGTCTTTCAACCACCATTTTAGTTGAACTGGACATTGACTATACCTGTCCTGGGCCACAGCATGACCCTTAAACCTGTCTGACCCACAGATTAAAGAGTGCCTGAAAAAGGAGTCTTTGAACCGCCATTTTAGTTGAACTGGACATTGACTATACCTGTCCTGTACCTCAGTATGACCATTAAACCTGAATGAACCACAGATTAAAAAGTGCCGGAAAAAGGAGTATTTCAACCATCATTTTAGTTGAACTGGACATTGACTATACCTGTCATGGGCCTCAGCATGACCCTTAAACCTGTCTGACCCACAGATTAAAGAGTGCCTGAAAAAGGAGTCTTTGACACACCATTTTAGTTGGACTGGACATTGACTATACCTGTCCTGTACCACAACCTGTTTGACCCACAGATCACAAAGTGGCACTATGCTATTTTGTACAGTGACTGTCATTAATATATTTTTTGGTAACTGACATTTGTTTACAGAATTTATTTAGGGAAGTTTTATTAATAGTTTTACATTATTACCATTTTGCTTTTTTTTCAAGTGTGATAACATACAACATACACCCCTCCCTGCAGTTTTTAAAGGTATTTTTTACACGTGTAGATGTGTTAATTCGTTCGCACACCCATATGTAATAAAAGTGTCCTAATCATCCCCAAAACACTTCTTAGTTGAGAAGACATTTGCCCTCCTGGCTTCTGAGAGTGATTCAGCCAATCAATTCATTGGTTTCATTTTTCCTCCAAATCCTTCTTCAGTGATTAGGGACAGACTCCCCTGGAGATCAAATGATGCGACCCCATAGTGGACTCCAGCCCCAGAAAATTTTAAGCCTCAAATTGTGCAATTTGTGTGCAGCCCTGGAGCCCATTTTGACACTACTTAACCTCACAGAAATCACCTGTCATGATTGTGCCTGAAACACCCCCGGCTTTTGGCTCTGGTTCCCGGCCACGGCCAGTACGACGTAAACCGTGGTTTTTGACCTAATACCGCGTTACTTCTCTAGTGTGAACTGGGTTTACTCTGTGCTGGTTGCTAATTGATTTCTGGCCAACGCCCGTAGCCAGGAATCTTCCAGCACACTCTGGGTTAATTGTGCTCCTTCTCGAGTGACAGCCTTCTTCTCCAATCTGGTCTTTTGTTCTGCCTATTGCCTCAGTTCTAACTTTCATCTGTTCCTATATAAGTTCTCAGCTTCCTTCCTGCCTTGCCTGCTATTTTGGTTCATTGCCTTATAGTTCGCCTGTTCTCTTTTCTGTGTCTTCTGTGATCGCCTGACCTTTTGCTTTAAACCCGGTTATTCTCTTGTCTCACGAGTCTGTACCGCGCTGCCCGTATCATTGCTGACTTTGGACCGCCCCCGGATATTCCCTTTGTCTCACGATTCTGTACCTTGCTGCCCGTATTTGTTGCCGACCCTGGACCGCACCGACTACGTTTATTGTTCTTTGTCTGTTTGTCCTGTCTGTGTCGCACCTATACCAGTGCAGCCATCAGTCTTCTGGTTGGGGTCGGGTTCCCCAAAAGGCAGGGACAGAGGCCGGGACCAGTGTCAGGGCCTCACTTGTCCGTGTCTTTGTGTGCGTCCCTGACCGTCCCTGACATAATAGCAGGCCCGTACCGCAGTCAACCCTCCCGGCGGTTCAACATGAGTACCGACTTGTCGGTCACTGACCGCCTAGAGGAGTTGACAACCCAATTCCAGGGCATGGCGGGCCTTATAAATCAAATCTCGCAGCGTTTGGATGCCATAACAACCCCAGTATCTGGACTTGCCGCTCCGTCTGTGTCCGTATCTGCTCCTGCCTTTGTGAATCCCAGCGTCCGTTACAAGTCTAAGATGCTTCTACCGGATCGCTTTGATGGAAACCCAGACAGGTTCCGAACTTTCAGGGAATCCTGTCACCTGTTATTTCGCTTTAATTACTTTCCCACTGGGGCAGAAAAAGTAGCGGTTGTGGTAATCTCTCCTCCAGGGCCCACCTCAGGATTGGGCACTAGCTATGCCCCCAGAAGCCCCAGAGTGGAGTTCAATTGACAGATGTTTTCAGTCTTTAGGCCATGTCTATGACAATCCAATCGTGTGGCATGGCAGAAACTCACCTGCTATCTATTCAGCAGGGCCGCCGCTCGGCTGAAGACTATTGTTCTGAGTTCCGCCAATGGTGTACTATGACTGGGTGGTCTGATCAACCCCTTAAAACCCTGTTCAGACAAGGGCTGTCTGATGCGGTAAAGGATGCCATGGTCAGCCATCCAACCCCGGAGACATTAAATGAATTCATGACTCTAGCTGTGACCATTGACAGAAGACTGAGGAAGAGACGCAGGGAAAAACAAGGGGGGTCGACTTTTCAATTCAAGTCAGATTTTTCTGTAAAACCTCCTCCTACCTTCTCTGAAAATTCTCCTCTTCTATCCTCATCACCTACTCCTGAAGAAGAACCAATGGTTTGGGGTATACATCTGCTGCCACCAGGAGGAGGCATCGGCTGGAGAATGCTTTGTGCTTGTATTGCGGAAAACCTGACCATTTTCTGAGAGACTGTCCGACTAGACCCAAGTCACCTCCAGGAAAAGCCGAACGCCGGAGTAATTTCAAGGAAGGTAACTCGGGTATACAGGTACCTCCTAACTCTGGTAATAAGTTTTTTTTTGCCTGTAACCTTGGTCTCTAATTTTAAGAATTTTTCTTGTCAAGCTATGATCGACTCAGGTGCTGCAGCTAGTTTCATCAGTATGGTTGTTGTCCAGGCCTTGGGTTTGGAACTAGTTCCATTGAGTGCTCCCTTTTTTGTTTCAGGAGTAGATTCAACCTCCCTAATCGGGGGAAGAATCAAACATCGTACTGCTGAGATCACTTTGGATGTTGGGAGTTCGCATACGGAAAAACTTTCGTTTTTTTGTCATGGAGAAACTCGCTGCGGATATTATTCTTGGTCTGCCCTGGCTCCGCCTTCATAATCCTGTGTTTGACTGGAGGACCACCAAGTTGATCAAATGGGGTGACTCATGTAGTGCTCATTTGAAGGTTGTTGATCCCTTGGTGTGTGCTGTAATTAATACACATGATATTTCAGAATGTAAATCTGACACCTTAGATAAGGATGTTACTGATAATTTGCCTCCACACCAGCCTGATGATTGCACCAAAGACCTCACTCCGGGGCAAAGCTTAACATATCTGCCCCGGAGCGAGAATCTATGCATTTGTATATTAAGAAACCTGACAATATTTTTTCTCCAGGAGTAGTGTCCTCGATTAACAATTCACTGAGTTCTTCTCCGTCTGAGCTGTCTCCCTTTTGCTGTGAGGAGGGCTCTGATCTCATGTACTCTGCCATTACAGGTAGCAAAACTGACATAAAAACCGCCGTTAATCGACTGTGCACAGTCTGGGTTAAGAGTCTTATGACTCTTAAAAAAGCCCAAATGTGACTTAAAAAATCTAGTGGGAAACGCCGCCCCAGACCCAAATATCTCCGCCTTCGAGTCCCACCAGTGAAATATGCTCCCACAGCTGTAGGGGAAAAAATTCACCAAACCCACTCTGCTAAAACTAGAGGCGCTGCGGAGGGTCCGGGGGCCCCTCATAACGGGGGGGGGTACTGTCATGATTGTGCCTGAAACACCCCCGGCTTTTGGCTCTGGTTCCCGGCCACGGCCAGTACGACATAAACCGTGGTTTTTGACCTAATACCGCGTTACTTCTCTAGTGTGAACTGGGTTTACTCTGTGCTGGTTGCTAATAGATTTCTGGCCAACGCCCGTAGCCAGGAATCTTCCAGCACACTCTGGGTTAATTGTGCTCCTTCTTGAGTGACAGCCTTCTTCTCCAATCTGGTCTTTTGTTCTGCCTATTGCCTCAGTTCTAACTTTCATCTGTTCCTATATAAGTTCTCAGCTTCCTTCCTGCCTTGCCTGCTATTTTGGTTCATTGCCTTATAGTTCGCCTGTTCTCTTTTCTGTGTCTTCTGTGATCTCCTGACCTTTTGCTTTCACCCCGGTTATTCTCTTGTCTCACGATTCTGTACCGCGCTGCCCGTATCGTTGCTGACTTTGGACCGCCCCTGGATATTCCCTTTGTCTCACGATTCTGTACCTTGCTGCCCGTATTTGTTGCCGACCCTGGACCGCCCGACTACGTTTATTGTTCTTTGTCTGTTTGTCCTGTCTGTGTCGCACCTATACCAGTGCAGCCATCAGTCTTCTGGTTGGGGCCGGCCTATTAAGGAGTCGGGTTCCCCAAAAGGCAGGGACAGAGGCTGGGACCAGTGTCAGGGCCTCACTTGTCCGTGTCTTTGTGTGCGTCCCTGACCGTCCCTGACATTTTCAAAATCTGATTTTTTTAGAGAAATTTGAAGCTCTCCTGATTGCCCCTAACGGTGAGAGCCAGTGCTGCCGTCAGTCATCTGTTAACAAGGAGGTCCATCTGCCAGGGCCAGACTTACAGTGGGTGTGGTGAGAGCCCAGGCTAGCGTCTGTCATCTATTAACACGCAGGTTCAGCTGCCAGGGCCGGAGTTACAGTGGGTGCGGTGAGAGCCCAGGCTGGCGTCCGTCTATTAACACGGTAAGAATGCTCTTATGACGCAGCAATGAAAACAGTCGTGCTGAAGCAGAGTGCGGAAGTGTGAGGTAAGACCTCCAGCCTTCCTCAGTACACAGTCAAGACCTGGGTAGCGCTTGCCCCTCCGTTTGAGTGCAGACCAGTTGAGCTTCACTTAGAAATGCTGGTGGTTGACGCTTCTGTTCCACCCAGGTGCCCTTTTTCTTGGCATTCTTTTTCTTGTTTTACTCAAAGTGCTGGAGGAAATTGTGTCTGTTTTTTGCTCTCTGTCCGTGCTCCATACTCAATGTCCTCTGAATAACCTACATCTGGTCAAGTCTTCCTGTACCTCCCTTGTACAATTCAGAGGAATATTTGTACAAGCTATTTTGTACATGCAAGAATTTTAGTATATTAATTCTAGAAAACACATTTTTAAAATAGGATGGAATCCCACCAAGTTTTTGTTTCTCTTTTTTTTAATTGTATTAAATGGGTTGTCTCACTACAGGGAATGCTAGTTATGTTAAAGATCTTGCAAAAACAAGTCATTTTGCAATATGTGTCCATTAACAAAATGACCTATTCCTGTTTTTGACAGCACCATGCCCCATACATTTCAAAACATCGCCCTTGAGCCACTCTTGACAATTGTGAAGAACAAATGTCTGTTAGAAACCACATTTTTTATAATAGGACCTGTAGTATAGCTGCATTTCCCAGCAACATGCCCCCAAAAATTTAAAACATGACCCTTGAGCCACTGTTGACAATTGTAAAGAACAAATGTCTGTTAGAAATCACATTTTTTATAATAGGACCTGTAGTATAGCTGCATTTCACAGCAACATGCCCCCAAAAATTCAAAACATGACCCTTGAGCCACTGTTAACAATTGTGAAGAACAAATGTCTGTTAGTGTATTTTACAGTCTCCTCACCGCAAAACCAGCAAAATGAACTTTTGGGAACTGAGAATAAAAATTGCAGTAACAAATGATCATTTTAAAAAAAAGTTTTCAAGAGGACCATTTCTTTTGGAAGAGGAATGTGAAGTAGACGGCAACTAATCGGTGACCTCGGCAATTGGGGCCACAACATCATCAGAGATCCATGCCTGATACATCTTGATGAAAGTCAAACGATCCACATTATCAGTGGAAAGCCGTATGTGTTTGTCTGTAATGACTCCTCCAGCTGTGCTGAAGGTCCGCTCAGATATGACGCTGACTGCTGGGCAGGACAACACCTCTATGGCGTGGCGAGCGAGCGCGGGCCATTCATCAATTTTGGATACCCAGAAGTCTATTGGGTCCGGAACACATACAAAAACATCGGTGTTGAGACGCAGATAGTCGTGCACCATGATCTTAAGCCGGTCTCTGTGTGTTGTATGTGTGCCCTGCATTACATGCGTTGGTGAGGTGGTAAATAAAGATTGCCAGAGGTCACCCATTAGGCTTCTGCCACAATGCCTGCTGCTGCTGCTGCCGCTACAGCTACTTGGCACTCTACTGCTATCACGTTGCTGACGCTGTTCCACCGTGACATTTGAAGAATGTAAAGAGACGCAACAGATGTCTCCAGTTGATCAATCAGCACAGTCTCCAATTCCTGCATTTTACTCTCTATTTGGGTGGTTGGAAGGAAAGTGCTGAGTTTTGCTTTGTACCGGGGATCCAGGAGGTTGGCCACCCAGTAACTGTTGTTCATTTTGATGGCCTTAATGCGAGGATCATGTTGGAGGAAATGGAGCATCCAAGCACTCATGTGAGAGATGGAGCCTTGATTTCCCAAGCCTCTGGGTCGAGGGGCACTAGCAAACTGATCTTCCTCATCTTCCTCTCCGTCAAATCCATGCCAACCTCTTTTCAAGGCAGGGAGACATCGGTAACGTCGGTGTCCAGGAATACCTCATCCTCCTCCTCCTCCGCTTCCTCCGGCACAGCTTCAACACAGCCCTGACTTGCCTCAGATGATGCACCCTGAGAGCTGAGGTGCCGCCTTGCACTAGCCCTGGACCCCGAACCACTGCCTAATGAAGACCGATAAAATTGTGAAACTGTCGGGCCTTCTGGATTCGATGGAGAGAAAGGCTCCGTGTCCGCATCTGTGTCCGTCTCCTCCTCTGTCGCTGGTGGGACCTGATGTTTCAGAGTGTCCAATGATCGTTCCAGAACTAAGATCACCACAATGCTCATGCTGACAAGGGCATTGTCCGCACTGACCATTTTGGTGGCTTCTTCAAAACTGGCAAGGTTGGTGCAGAGCTCTTCACCTGCCTCCACTCTCGGTGGCTCAAAACCCCGAGGTCCGCACCACTGCTTGTCAGGCTGCATGTGTCACTTCGTACTGTGTAATGGCATTGCGCTGCTGCCACAATCGCTGGAGCATGTGGAGGGTGGAATTCCAGCGTGTTGCCACGTCAACAATGAAACGGTTAACGGGGAGGCCGAGCTGACGCTGTATCGCAGCCAGCCAGGATGAAACAGGGTGCGAACGGCGGAAGTGTGAGTTCAGACCTCGAGCCTTCCTCAGCAGGCAGTCCAGACCCAGGTAGCGCTTTAGAAATTTCTGGATGACGAGGTTCATGACATGTTCCAGGCAAGGGATGTGCTCCAGCCTACCGATCTTAAGACACATATAGTAAAGAGATAAAGGTGCAAGCTCACCACCTCGGACCACACTTGTATTCAATGTGAACTTCAGCTCCTCCCGTCACTCGTCTCCGCACGGTATCCCGGCCTCCAGCCACGGCCTAGCAGCATTTAATTCCAAAAAGATGATGGATCCAGCGGTAAGTGCAAATAAAACGATGTTTATTCGGTCATCACAAAACAGGGGGGTACAGACAGGGTACAGGCAACCGACGCGTTTCGGGCGCTAAAAAACGCCCTTGTTCACGGTACACTTTCATAACATACTAACTTGCTTAAATAGTAAAAAGGGGCCGAGCTAATAGTGACCTCACTTCCTCTCAGTCTCGTCTTGAAACAGTGTATCTTTTTACCAGCTGCATCTATCTAAGGTATTTAACTTTATGGCGGTCATCAAATTGTGACAATATTAAGCTAGAGACTCCTTTTTCTTTAGACAATGGGAACTTTTAAACTGGTATATGTATTCGATGTTTATATAGTTCAACTAATTCTTTGGGTATTTAATTTCTAGTCGGGAAACCCTATTTTCCATACCTAAATGGCTTTATAACCTGATACATTAATTTTCAAAAGTTACCCAAAAAGCAAATGGCTTTTATTTAAAATAGCTCAAAAAAAATGTATCTAGGTCATTACGGCTTTTCATCCCTTTGTGGTGAGTGTCCCAGCTCTATACCATAGGCCCTCGTAATTTTTAAAAATTTTTCCTGATTGCTACCTCTAAATATGGTGCCACCGTTTTATACCATAACTTTTGAAATTTTCTTGGACTCTCTTTTTTCTAAATAAAAGTTTGCTTGCTTGAGTGATGGTAAAATTTTGTTGATATGTGCCAAATGTTCCGATATACGTTTTTTAAATTTCCGTGTCGTAAGCCTACATTTGTTTCAGACCTGGTACACTAATTATAAGATCAAAAAGTTTGTATCGCAATTAATAAACCCCATTCTGGTTCTTTTTTTTTAAACCCATCCTCTAAATGTATTCCTTTTCTGTGTGAATTTGCATACTTCATCTTTTATTTCCCCCCCCGGAAAAAAAAAAATTTTTTTAGCCAATTGTAGGGATCACCTAGGAAATGGTTTGGGGTATCTTGAGCCCATGGGGGATTTTTTTGCCACATTCTACTCCAGTATCAATAATTTTTTGCAGTTATGGTCTTGTCTAGTTAAAAATGTTGTTATAAAAGTCCTTTTTATTTGGTTTTTTTCTTTTACTGTACTTCATGGGCATATTACCTTTTCCCAATTTTTTGTTGGTTTTCTTTCTTTTTGATGTTATTTTTTAAATCCATTTGGTTTTTTTTTGCATTCTTTTTTGCTTTCCCGCAAAATGCTGTTGGGTACCCTCTTTTTAGGTGGCCTTTGATCATTCATGATTTCTTTTCATAATCTTGTTTCCCGGTTTCAGCCCGCAAGCCCGATAATATTCCCCCTTAGGTATGGCTTTGATAGTGTGTTTTGGATGGCAACTATTGGCCCTCAATATAGTATTCCCACTGGTGGGTTTCCTGTAGAGGGTAGTATATACTTTTCCCTCTGTTGCATCTCCCTTTAACAGTATATCAAGGAAAGCAATATTTTGTTTTCCCACCGAATGGGTGAAACTCAAGTTTATGGCATAGTATTGAGATGATCTATAAAGCCTGGTATGGATGTTTCACTTCCCCCCCATACTATGAGGAGGTCGTCTATGTAGCGCCCATATCAAGCAATTGAGTCAGAATATGGATTGTTTACATTAAAAATTGTTTCCTGCTCCCACCACGCCATGAAAAGATTGGCCATGGATGGCGAGGCAGTAGCCCCCATGGGCACTCCTATTAGTTGCAGGTAATATGTCCCATCAAATTTAAAGAAATTGTTGCATAGTAAAAAGTCTACACAATCTAGTAGGAATGTTTTTAATTCCACATTATATGTACTCAATTTGTTCAAGTGGTATTCCACTGCTGTCCTAACTAATTTTTGTGGTATGCTGGAATATAAACTGGCTACATCTAGGCTAAGCCAGTGGTGATTAGTTAGCCAGGTAAATTCGGAAAAAATATTTAATACTGTGGTGCTATCTTTTAGATATCCTGGTAATCTATGTTATTATGGGTTGAAGGAGTTTTATTCTTTAAACCACATGTTTAACCTAGCACAGATACTATTCCTACTGGAAACTATTGGACGTAATTTTGGTGGAAATTCCCTCTTATGAGTTTTAGGGACCCCATAAAACACCGGTACCTTGGGATTATATACACTTAGATCTGATTTTTCTTTTTCCGTGATTATTCCTGCATTCACACCCTCCTGTAACAGTGATGATAATTTTGCTGCAATATCCCTACTAGGATTAGATTTTAATCTCCTATAAGTTTTATCATCTTCCAGTATATTTAATACCATCGTCTGATATAGTTTAGTATCCAGTACTACCTTTAGTACTCCTTTATCCGCTTTTTTAATGATAAGGTTTTCATTTTGTTTAAGCTCTTTTAACACTTGTAATTCAGGATTTGTTAGGTTAGTGTTCCTTTTATAATTTATTTTATCTGGTAAATTCTTCAGGTCCCTTTCCATAACAGATTGTAACTTGTCCATAGCTTCTTCTCTCATGTTTTTTGGATAAAATTGTGTATTATTATGGGCTATTTTTTTATCCGTTATAAAATTCTGTGCATTTTCTTCCTCATCACTACTATCATAAAGATCCTCTAGGGTCATAAGCGATTGTTGTTCCTTAAACATTAGATGTGTATACTCATTATCTAAAACTGGGTCTAGCTGATAGTCCTGCTTATTTTCATGATCTACGTTATTTTTAAAAACGTTTAACTGTAATCAATCTTACAAAGCGGTTAATGTCTAACATGGCATCAAAGACTTTGAAATGCTTGGTCGGAGTAAAGTTCAGACCTTTTTTGAGCACATTAATTTGTTTGTTGATTAATATCTGTGGGGAAATTAAAAAAATTA
>JAODAL010053332.1:0-25358 GCA_025379985.1 Phyllomedusa bahiana | reverse complement strand
TTCCTTACTTCTCACTTAATCTTCTCTCTCTTGAGGAGTTTCTGTTTGAGAAAAATCTGCTGCCATCTACCAGGATGATGAAGATAAAACAAGGGTGGACATTACAGTGAGACAATGGTCCCAAACTCTCAATGAACCAAGGAAACTCTCAAGTGGTTTCAGAGAAACAAAATAAAGCTGCTAGAATTGCCCAGCCAATCACTTGACTTGACTCCAATACAAAATCTATGGAAGGAACTAAAGCTCAGAGATCATAGATGGAGCCCACCAAATCTTCAGGATTTGAAGAGTGTTTCTTTGGAAGAATTGGCCACAATCTACATGAGCAATGTATGCGACTACTTTCTCCATACAGAACAAACAAAAACTTTTGTAAGAAGTATTATATTATTATTTATTTTAGATTGTAATTAGTTCCAAGGTACTGTGTATTCAAGGGGGTTTACATACAAAACATATGTTGAACAAGTACAATGGTGACGATAAATGACTAACAACTGGTACAGAGGGAGAGAAAATCCTGTCCACTAAGGCTCACAATCTACAAGGAAGGAGGAAAGAGACGGTAAGGGCAAACATGTTTGAGGGGTGTAGTGGCAGCAGGGTTAGTGTGGGTTATACGCTATCCTGAAGAGATAGGTTTTCAGGTTGCTTTTCAAGTAAGTGAAAGTGGAGGAGAGCCTGATGTGTTGGGGCAGGGAATTCAAGAGTATGGGGGAAGCACAGGAGAAGTCTTGGAGATGGTTGTGTGAGATGCTGACAAGAGGAGAACAGAGAAGAAGGTCCTGTGAGGTCCAGAGATTGCATGAAAGGAGGTATCTAGGGATTAAGAAAGAGATGTATGGAGGGGATAAGTTATGGTGAGCTTTGTAGGTCATGGCTAGTAACTTGAACTGAATTTTTGGGGCAATGGGTAGCCAGTGTAGGGATTGGCAGAGGGGAGAGGCAGAGGACTAGCGAGGAGAGAGGGGGATAAGACAGGCAGCAGAGTTGAGGATGGTTTGGAGGGCAGCAAGAGTGCTAGATGAGAGGATGTTGCAGTAGTCTAGACGGGAGACTAGCATTTATGTAGCATCAAAGTTAAGGAATGAGCGGATTCGAGAGATGTTTTTCAGGTAAGCAGAGGTAAGGGCTTGCATGTGTATTTTGAAAGACAGAGGGGAGTCAAAAGTAATCCCAAGGCAGCGGACTTGTGGTACTAGTGAGAGTGTAGAGCTGTTGAATGTAAAAGAGAGATTGGGTGGGGGGATAGAGTGAGAAAGATGATAAGTTCAGTTTTCTCCACATTTCGTTTTAGTAGATGGGAGGAGAAGAAGAAGGACGATAGACAATCTTGGATCTAGGAGAGCATAGAGTTAACATCTGAGCCGGAGATACTAAGTTGGGTGTTGTCAGCATACAAGTGGTACTGAAAGCCATGTGATGCTATGAGCTGACCCAGCTCGAGAGTGTAGATAGAGAAGAATAGTGGGCCCAGGACTGACCCCTGGGGGACACCAACAGAGAGAGGACAAGAGGAGGCACTGAACATCTGATCAGTGAGGTATGAGGAGATTCAGGAAAGTGACAAGTCCATGATGGTGAGGGATGAGAGGATTTGTAGCAGGAGGGAATGGTAAACAGTGTCAAAGGCCGAGGACAAGTCTAAGAGGAGAAGGACAGAGTAGTGGTGTGAGGCTTTAGTTATTACTAGGTTATTGGTGAGCTGTTTCAGTAGAGTGGTGTGATTAGAAACCAGAATGCAGTGGGTCAAGAAGAGAGTTGAAGGGGAGGAAAGATGACAGTTAAATATAGATGTGCTGTTAAAGGAGTTTAAATGCAAGTGGAAGCAATGAGATAGGTCAATAGTTGGCAGAGAGAAGGGGTCAAAAGATTGTTTCTCAAGGATAGGTGTGATGTTAGTGTGTTTAAAGGAGGAAGGTAGGATGCCAGAGGTTAACAAAAGGTTGAAAAGATGGGTAAGGGCTGGGATAACAACAGCACAAGGGTCTGGGATGAGGTGGGATGGCAATGGATCAAAATAAAAGGTAGTGAGGGTGGATTTGAAGAGTATAGAGGAAAGCTTGTCATGAGTAACAGTGGAAAAGCAGGTTAACGGAGAAGAAAATTGTGCAGGAGTAGAGGTGAGCGGTGAGGCCTGAGTAGGTAAAGTGGTGGGCACTAGGGACTGTGGGGTGAAGCTTTCTCTGATTGATCTTGTTTAGGAAGTGAGTGGAAAAAGGAGGAAAGATGGTGAGAGGGTGCTGGGGGACGGAGGAAAGAGTTGAAGGTGCTGAGACAGAGGGGATATGCCAGTGATAAAGCAAGCCTGATTGGCAGAGGTGAGTGCAGACTTAAATATGAAGAGTGATTGTATGAAGCAAGGTCATCTGTGGAGCAGGTTTTCTTCCAATGGCGTTCAGCAATTCTGGATGTTCGTCTCAGCGGTTTAGTCGAATCTGTGTGTCAGGATTGTCTATTACTTTTGCAAGTTCTGTTGTAGATGAGAGTGGCGACCAAAAAAGAAGGTGATTTTGTTATTGTAGAAAGTGGTGGCTGCATCTGGGTCATCAAATAAGGATATATTAGGAAGAAGTGCAAGAGCGTCAGAGAGAGTGTGAGGGTTGAGGTCTTGGAGGTTCTTTCATGGGTGCACTAGATTAGAGACAGGAGGGAAACGTGGAGTGGAGAGGATGGAGAAGGTAAGCAGATTGTGGTCGGATATGGTAACAGGAGAGTTTGAGATGTTAGATGAAGTCCATTGTGTGTCCATCTTTTTGAGTGGCTCCTGAGATCCACTGTGAGAGGCCGAAAGAAGAGGAGAGTGAAAGGAGTTTTCTGGCAGCAGAGTGGGATGTTTCGATGGGGATGTTGAAGGTTCTCTCATAACAAAGATCCTCCACGCTCCACGCCCCTCATCAGTTTAGTCTCTCTCTCTCTACAGTTCAACAGTTTGGGGTCACTTAGAAATTTCCTTACTTTTGAAAGAAAAGCACAGTTTTTTTCAATGAGGCTAACATTAAATGAATCAGAAATACACTGTTAATGTGGTAAATGACTATTATAGCTGCAAACGTCTGGTTGTTAATGCAATATCTACATAGGTGTATAGAGGCCCATTTCCAACAACCATCACTCCAGCGCAGGGGCGTAACTAGAGAAGCTGGGGCTCCATAGCAATCTTTTGGATGGGGTCCCCTGCCCCCCCTCCCTTGCCTGCCTCCCCGACCACGAACATTTACCAGAACATGTAGTTCGATAATGTAGATAATAAAAGGAGCAAATAACCTCACCATACTTCTCGCTATCATACTGCTACCAAACTGTCCCAAACTATACCAAAACCAACATTACCAATAACACTGCTACATTATGGACCTGATAAAACCGCCAGAACACAACCAAAAATTTACCACCACATAGTGACTGAATAATACCGTAGGGTATTACTGATCAGCATACAAAAGAACAATAGTACCACCATATAGTGACCATATAGTGGTATATACTAGTGTACACAGGCTCTGCAGACTGTATATAACCACCATAAAGTGACCATATAGTGGTAGACACCAGTGTACACAGGCTCTGCAGACTGTATATAACCACCATATAGTGACTATATAGTGGTAGACACCAGTGTACACAGACTCTGCAGACATATAAATGATTACAGTGCAGTTTCGTCTTGTTACTCACAGGTGATGTTTCTCTGATGAATCTTTGACTTTCCCTTTTGTTCTGCATCCGGTCCAGACCACCATGATGACTGCTCCCGGCCACTTGTCCCTGCAGATTAAGACACAAATATCTTAGACTATATGGGGTCCATTTAGACAGACAGGGTTTACATAGACTATAGAGGGCCCCAGATAGGCCAGGTTTAGGTAGGCAATAGGTCCCCCCATAGGCAGGGTTTTGGTAGCTATAGGGCCCATAATGGCAGTCAGGCAGGGTTTAGGTATAGGGCCCCATATAGACAGGCAGGAGGGTTTTAGGGGCCAGATAGGTGGAAGGTAGGGTTTAGGTAGCTATAGGGCCATATATGTAGGCAGGCAGGCCTTAAGGTAGGGTAAAGGGCCCATACAGGCAGGCAGGGCATAGAGAAAGCTATAGGGACTATATATAGGCAGGCAGGGCCTTGGGGGGGGGGGCTATATACAGGCAGGCAGGTAGGGCTATATACAGGCAGGCAGGTAGGGGCTATATACAGGCAGACAGGGAGGGCTATAGGCATGCAGGTAGGGCTATATACAGGCAGGTAGGTAGGGGCTATAGGCAGGCAGGTAGGTAGGGGCTATATACAGGCAGGCAGGTAGGTAGAGGCTATATACAGGCAGACAGGTAGGTAGGGGCTATATACAGGCAGGCAGGTAGGTAGGGGCTATATACAGGCAGGTAGGTAGGGCTATATACAGGCGGCCAGGTAGGTAGGGGCTATATACAGGCAGGCAGGTAGGGGATATATACAGGCAGGTAGGTAGAGGCTATATACAGGCAGACAGGTAGGTAGGGGCTATATACAGGCAGGTAGGTAGGGCTATATACAGGCAGGCAGGTAGGGCTATATACAGGTAACAGGCAGGTAGGTAGGGGCCATATACAGGCAGGTAGGTAGGGCTATATACAGGCAGGTAGGTAGGGGCCATATACAGGCAGGTAGGTAGGGCTATATACAGGCAGGCAGGGAGGGCTATATACAGGCAGGCAGGTAGGGCTATATACAGGCAAGCAGGTAGGTAGGGGCTATATACAGGCAGGCAGGTAGGTAGGGGTATATACAGGCAGGCAGGTAGGTAGGGCTATATACAGGCAGGTAGGTAGGGGCCATATACAGGCAGGTAGGTAGGGCTATATACAGGCAGGCAGGTAGGGCTATATACAGGCAGGTAGGTAGGGCTATATACAGGCAGGCAGGTAGGGCTATATACAGGCAGGCAGGTAGGTAGGGGCTATATACAGGCAGGCAGGTAGGTAGGGGTATATACAGGCAGGCAGGTAGGTAGGGCTATATACAGGCAGGCACGTAGGGGCTATATACAGGCAGACAGGTAGGTAGGGGCTATATACAGGTAGGCAGGTAGGTAGGGCTATAGGCAGGCAGGTAGGTAGGGCTATAGGCAGGCAGGTAGGTAGGGCTATATACAGGCAGGCAGGTAGGTAGGGCTATATACAGGCAGACAGGTAGGTAGGAGCTATATACAGGCAGGCAAGTAGGTAGGGCTATATACAGGCAGGCAGGTAGGTAGGGCTATATACAGGCAGACAGGTAGGTAGGAGCTATATACAGGCAGGCAAGTAGGTAGGGCTATATACAGGCAGGCAGGTAGGTAGGGCTATATACAGGCAGGCAGGTAGGGCTATATACAGGCAGGTAGGTAGGGGCTATATACAGGCAGGCAGGTAGGGTTATATATAGGCAGGCAGGTAGGTAGGGCTATATACAGGCAGGCAGGTAGGTAGGGCTATATACAGGCAGGCAGGTAGGGCTATATATATAGGCAGGCAGGTAGGTAGGGCTATATACAGACAGGCAGGTAGGGTTATATACAGGCAGGCAGGTAGGTAGGGGCTATATACAGGCAGGCAGGTAGGTAGGGCTATAGGCAGGCAGGTAGGGGCTATATACAGGCAGGCAGGTAGGTAAGGCTATATACAGGCAGACAGGTAGGTAGGGGCTACATACAGGCAGGTAGGTAGGGGCTATATACAGGCAGGCAGGTAGGGTTATATATAGGCAGGCAGGTAGGTAGGGCTATATACAGGCAGGTAGGTAGGGGCTATATACAGGCAGGCAGGTAGGTAGGGGCTATATACAGGCAGGTAGGTAGGGGCTATATACAGGCAGGCAGGTAGGGCTATATACAGGCAGGCAGGTAGGTAGGGGCTATATACAGGCAGGTAGGTAGGGCTATATACAGGCAGGCAGGTAGGTAGGGCTATATGCAGGTAGGTAGGGCTATAGGCAGGCAGGTAGGGCTATAGGCAGGCAGGTAGGTAGGGGCTATATACAGGCAGGCAGGTAGGGTTATATATAGGCAGGTAGGTAGGGCTATATACAGGCAGGCAGGTATGTAGGGCTATATACAGGCAGGCAGGTAAGTAGGGCTATATATAGGTAGGTAGGGCTTTAGGCAGGCAGGTAGGGGCTATATACAGGCAGGTAGGTAGGGGCTATATACAGGCAGGTAGGTAGGGCTATATACAGGCAGACAGGTAGGTAGGGGCTACATACAGGCAGGCAGGTAGGTAGGGGCTATATACAGGCAGGCAGGTAGGGTTTTATATAGGCAGGCAGGTAGGTAGGGCTATATACAGGCAGGCAGGTAGGTAGGGGCTATATACAGGCAGGCAGGTAGGTAGGGCTATATACAGGCAGGCAGGAAGGTAGGGGCTATATACAGGCAGGTAGGTAGGGCTATATACAGGCAGGCAGGTAGGTAGTGCTATATACAGGCAGGCAGGTAGGGCTATATATAGGCAGGCAGGTAGGTAGGGCTATATACAGGCAGGCAGGTAGGTAGGGCTATATACAGGCAGGCAGGTAGGGTTATATATAGGCAGGCAGGTAGGTAGGGGCTATATACAGGCAGACAGGTAGGTAGGGCTATATACAGGCAGGCAGGCAGGTAGGGCTATATATAGGCAGGTAGGTAGGGCTATATACAGACAGGCAGGTAGGGTTATATATAGGCTGGCAGGTAGGTAGGGCTATATACAGGCAGGCAGGTAGGTAGGGGCTATATACAGGCAGGCAGGTAGGTAGGGCTATAGGCAGGCAGGTAGGGGCTATATACAGGCAGGCAGGTAGGTAAGGCTATATACAGGCAGACCGGTAGGTAGGGGCTACATACAGGCAGGTAGGTAGGTAGGGGCTCTATACAGGCAGGCAGGTAGGGTTATATATAGGCAGGTAGGTAGGGGCTATATACAGGCAGGTAGGTAGGGGCTATATACAGGCAGGTAGGTAGGTAGGGGCTATATACAGGCAGGCAGGGGCTATATACAGGCAGGTAGGTAGGGGCTATATACAGGCAGGCAGGTAGGGCTATATACAGGCAGGCAGGTAGGTAGGGGCTATATACAGGTAAGCAGGTAGGTAGGGGCTATATACAGGCAGGCAGGTAGGTAGGGCTATATACAGGCAAGCAGGTAGGTAGGGCTATATACAGGCAGGCAGGTAGGGCTATATATAGGCAGGCAGGTAGGTAGGGGCTATATACAGGCAGGTAGGGTTATATATAGGCAGGTAGGTAGGGCTATATACAGGCAGGCAGGTATGTAGGGCTATATACAGGCAGGCAGGTAAGTAGGGCTATATGCAGGTAGGTAGGGCTTTAGGCAGGCAGGTAGGGGCTATATACAGGCAGGTAGGTAGGGGCTATATACAGGCAGGTAGGTAGTGCTATATACAGGCAGACAGGTAGGTAGGGGCTACATACAGGCAGGCAGGTAGGTAGGGGCTATATACAGGCAGGCAGGTAGGGTTATATACAGGCAGGCAGGTAGGTAGGGCTATATACAGGCAGGCAGGTAGGTAGGGGCTATATACAGGCAGGTAGGTAGGGCTATATACAGGCAGGCAGGTAGGTAGTGCTATATACAGGCAGGCAGGTAGGGCTATATATAGGCAGGCAGGCAGGTAGGTAGGGCTATATACAGGCAGGAAGGTAGGTAAGGGCTATATACAGGCAGGTAGGGCTATATGCAGGTAGGTAGGGGCTATATACAGGCAGGCAGGTAGGTAGGGCTATATGCAGGCAGGCAGGTAGGTAGGGGCTATATGCAGGCAGGTAGGGTTATATATAGGCTGGCAGGTAGGTAGGGCTATATACAGGCAGGCAGGTAGGTAGGGCTAGATACAGGCAGGTAGGGGCTATATACAGGCAGGCAGGTATGTAGGGCTATATACAGGGAGGCAGGTAGGTAGGGGCTATATACAGGGAGGCAGGTAGGTAGGGCTTTATACAGGCAGGCAGGTAGGTAGGGCTATATACAGGCAGACAGGAAGGTAGGGCTATATACAGGCAGGCAGGTAGGTAGGGGCTATATACAGGCAGGCAGGTAGGTAGGGGCTATATACAGGCAGGCAGGTAGGGTTATATATAGGCAGGCAGGTAGGTAGGGGCTATATACAGGCAGACAGGTAGGTAGGGGCTATATACAGGCAGGTAGGTAGGGGCTATATACAGGCAGGCAGGTAGGGCTATATACAGGGCAACAGTAGGTAGGGGCTATATACAGGCAGGCAGGTAGGTAGGGCTTTATACAGGCAGGCAGGTAGGGCTATATATAGGCAGGCAGGTAGGTAGGGCTATATACAGGCAGACAGGTAGGTAGGGGCTATATACAGGCAGGTAGGTAGGGCTATATACAGGCAGACAGGTAGGTGCTATATACAGGCAGGTAGGTAGGTAGGGCTATATACAGGCAGGCAGGAAGGTAGGGGCTATATACAGGCAGGAAGGTAGGGCTATATACAGGCAGGCAGGTAGTGCATATACAGGCAGGCAGGTAGGGCTATATAAAGGCAGGCAGGTAGGTAGGGCTATATACAGGCAGGTAGGTAGGGCTATATACAGGCAGGCAGGTAGGTAGGGGCTATATACAGGCAGGCAGGTAGGGCTATATACAGGCAGGCAGGTAGGTAGGGGCTATATACAGGCAAGCAGGTAGGTAGGGGCTATATACAGGCAGGCAGGTAGGTAGGGGCTATATACAGGCAGGCAGGTAGGTAGTGATATGTACAGGCAGGCAGGTAGGTAGGGCTATATACAGGCAGGCAGGTAGGTAGGGGCTATATACAGGCAGGCAGGCAGGTAGGGGCTATATACAGGCAGGCAGGTAGGGTTATATATAGGCTGGCAGGTAGGTAGGGCTAGATACAGGCAGGCAGGTAGGGGCTATATACAGGCAGACAGGTAGGTAGGGCTATATACAGGGAAGCAGGTAGGTAGGGGCTATATACAGGCAGGCAGGTAGGGGCTATATACAGGCAGGAAGGTAGGTAGGGCTATATACAGGCAGACAGGTAGGTAGGGGCTATATACAGGCAGGTAGGGCTATATACAGGCAGGCAGGTAGGGTTATATATAGGCAGGCAGGTAGGTAGGGGCTATTTTAAGCAGGCAGGATAGGGGGGCTATAAAACAGGCAGGTAGGTAGGGGCTATATCCAGGCAGGTAGGTAGGGCTATATACAGGCATACAGGTACGTAGGGGCTATATACAGGCAGGTAGGTAGGGCTATATACAGGCAGGCAGGTAGGTAGTGATATATACAGGCAGGCAGGTAGGTAGGGCTATATACAGGCAGGCAGGTAGGGCTTTATACAGGCAGGAAGGTAGGTAGGGGCTGTATACAGGCAGGCAGGTAAGTAGGGGCTATATACAGGCAGGTAGGTAGGGCTATATACGGGCAGGTAGGTAGAGGCTATATACAGGCAGGTAGGTAGGAATATATACAGGCAGGCAGGTAGGTAGGAGCTATATACAGGCAGGCAGGTAGGTAGGGTTATTTACAGGCAGGCACATAGGTAGGAGCTGAATATAGGAAGGCATGTAGGTAGGTAGGGGATATATACAGGCAGGACAGGATTCATTAATATTAAAAAAATAAATAAATAAATAAGAAAGAACTTACTCACCAGCTCCACGCTCCCTCGCAGCTCGGCTACCGGGCAGTCTGTGCTCGGCACGGGCTGCACGATGATATGACGTCATCGTGCAGCCCACGTCAGCCGTGCGGTCCTGAGTCTGAGCGCTCGGGCCGGAGGGCCCAGATGTTCAGAGGTGGTATGCACTGGGCCCCGCAGCTCCGTGTCCGCCGGCAGTGAACTGTTATGTTTGCTGCCGGCGGGCACAGGAGCCGCACAACCGGGGGAGCAGACGTGTCAGTAGCTGCCCCGGGGCATGGGCCCCCTAAGAGCTTGGGCCCCGGGGCAGCTACTACGTCTGCTCCCCCTGTAGTTACGCCCCTGCTCCAGTGTTCTAATGGTACATTGTGTTTGCTAACTGTGTAAGAAGGCTATTGGATATTTTGAACACCCTTGAAAACCCTTGTGCAATTATGTTAGCACAGATGAAAACAGTTTTGCTGATTAGAGAAGCTATAAAACTGACCTTTCTTTGAGCTAGTTGAGAATTTGGAGCATTACATTTGTTGGTTCGATTAAATTCACAAAATGGCCAGAAGAAGAGAACTTTCATGTGAAACTCGACAGTCTATTCTTGTTCTGAGAAATGAAGGCTATACCATGCGAGAAAATGCCAAGAAACTGAAGATTTCCTACAACGGCGTGTACTACTCCCTTCAGAGGAGAGTACAAATAGGCTCTAACCAGAGTAGAAAGAGAAGTGGGAGGTCCCGCTGCACAACTGAGCAACAAGACAAGTACAGTAGAGTCTCTACTTTGAGAAATCGAGGCCTCACAGGTCCTCAAATGGCAGCTTCATTATTAGTACCCGCAAAATTCCAGTGTCAACTTCTACAGTGAAGAGGCGACTCCGGGATGCTGGCCTTAAGGGCAGAGTGGCAAAGAAAAAGCCATATCTCAGACTGGCTAATAAAAGGAAAAGATTAGTATGGGCAAAAGAACACAGCTTTGGAAAAAGGGGAAGTTTGGGAAAAAAAGGTTTTTATGGACAGGAAATCAAAGTTTGAGGTTTTTGGACACAAAGAAGAACATTTGTGAGACACAAAACAACGAAAAAATGCTGGAGGGGGTGGGCTGACGCCAAACTGTCAAGATGGTGGAAATAATGGATGGTCTGGGGTTGCTTTTTGGGGTTGGTTTTAGTGGGAGTTTTGTTTCAAGGTTTTTAAAAAGGGGTTTTTTTAATAAGAAAGGGTTTCCACTCCATTTTGCAAAGCCCAAAGCCATACCCTGGGGGGACAGGCCCTTTTTGGAGCCAAATTTTATCCTGCAATAGGAAAATGACCCCAAAACACATCTCCAAATTATGCAAAAAACTATTTAGGGAAAAAAACAGGGGAGTGGTATTTCTATCTGTAATGGGAGTGGCCACCCCGTTACCAGATCTCAAAACCCCCTTTTGCTGTTTTTGCGAGCAGCTTAACCATATGGTACGCAAAAAAAGTGCCCCCTCAAACCAATCCCAATTGTGGGGGGGGGCCCTTTGGAAGCAAAGAGGGTGAAATTTTCCAGATTACCTCAACAAAAATTTAAAAGCTAGGGTTTCCAAAAGGGCTGCAATTTCTGGAAATTTCTGCAAAAGGGAGCATTTTTTTGCCCAAAAACAAAGTTTGAATAGAAACCCTTTTTTTTTAAAAAATTTTAATTTTTTTCTAACCCCTTTTCAATTTTGGGTTTATTTCTATTTTCCCTTTTTTTAAAATCATTTGAAAAAATAAAAGTATGGTTTTCGGGGAAAAACCCCAAAAAATTTTCTGGGGGGACCCCAAACATTCCCGAAAGGTATTGTGTGTGTGTTGGTTGTGGGGTGTGTGTGTTGTGTGTGTGTGTGTGTGTGTGTGTGTGTTTGTGTGTGTGTGTTTTGTGTGTATGTATGTTGTGTGGGGTATGTATTTTTTGTTTTGTGTGGGTATGTATGTTGTGTGTGATTGTTTTATATATATTTTATTATATATATATTATATATATAATATATATATAACTATATTTTCCTTGGTCATTTGTATTCCCCTTTTTTAAGGGTGAAAGGCAGGGTAAAAATGAGATAGTTCAAGTAGAAGAATTTTTTTAGTCCTTTCCCCAAAAAATTTTTTAACCTTTTAAAATTTAAATTTTACTGCCACCCGTCCAATAAAAAAAAATGATATTTGTTAAATTTAAAATCAGGGGTTTAAACCCTTTTGCATTTGTGGTGCATAAACTGGGGAATTTTACCCGGGACATTTTTGGGCTTATATGACTTTAAAAAATTCTAGGTCCCTGAAATATTTGAAACGAGGGTCAGACCCCATGCCACGGGAAAAAAAAGGGGCCATACTGCCCACTTGGGGAGGGGCTTTTTTGAAAAAGGTTCATTTTAAAAAACAAAAGGCCCAAAAGGGAAGTTTATTTAATGACCGGTCAGTGGGGCCCTACATCTGGGGACTTTAAAACCTTTGGCATCCTTTTCCCCCGGTCCCCAGGGAAGGTTGTTTTTTCCCACATATGAGAGTTAAAAGGGGGATAAATTTACTTCTTGCTTTTTCTGTATGGGGACTTCACCTGATTGACTGCAGCAGTCACGTGCCACTGTTAAACATCACTGTTCAGATGCTCACTTCTAAACGGTGACGTCAGTCAGTGGCACTATGAAAAAATTAGGTGTTCCCCCCTATAAGGTTTTTAGTTTGCTCAGTGGATGAATGCCCAACCCTATATCAATTTTTTGGGGAAGACACGCACACCAATAGCATTTCAAAGGGATTGGTTGGGGGAAAAGCCCACGCCCCCCCTGAGGGTCGACAGCCCGATTTGGGGTGTATCGGGACATTGAGCTAAAACCTGGGGGGTGAAACGGGTCACCGGGTTTTTACGGTTTCACATTTAAACCCCCAAAGTCCACAGGGAAACAGGAAAAACCCGGGGAGTGTGAGAGGATCCCCCCACTTCCCCCACTCCTGAAGGGCTGGGAGAGATCTGTCTCCCAAACACGGGTGAAACAAATTTTCTGCCACCAGAGGAAAAAACCCACAATTTTCCTGGGTTATTTTAAAATCCCGGGTCCTTTCCCCGTTTAAACAAGGCTAGGAACCAGCCTAGTAGCGTTTAATAAAAAAGATGAAAAAAGGGTTTTACTTTAAAATTTTCTGTGATAAAACTTTAGACCGGTCAAAATTAAAGTTTTAAAAATTCTTTCACTTTGGGGGGCGCATGATAACCCAAAATACAATAGGGACAATACTATACGGTTATGGTTACAAAGGGGACACCCAGATGTTTTAAATTTCCCTTATTTTAAAGTCTTGTGCTGGCAAACCCCGGGGGTAAAAATTTACCCTGCGGTTCTGGGTTTGCCCCTTTACACTCCCCCCGAAACCCCTTTTTCCAATGGAAACAACTGAGCCCACCTGGGCTTTGACTTAAAACAGTACTAGGACATCCCACATCACACCCCCTTCACACCCCATGTCACACCCTCTCATGCCCCTGGGATGGCCTACACTCTCCTTCCTCTCGGGCCATGTTGTTTTTGGCTTTGGACACAAAATGGGCCATAACGCGGCAGGGCCCATTGGGACAGAGTTGGGACAGAACCGAGCCAGTGATACCATCAGAACCGGATAGGCCTCAGCTACGACCTGGTATCAGACACTGGCCATCTGCTTCGTCTCTAATGCCAACCTTGGGTTTCTCCCTTCGCCTGTTCCCTACAAATGCAGCAGTGACAGTTGTGTGTTAACACCTGCCTGTGAGCACTCTCTTACCTGTAGCTGATGCTTTATAAGCCTGAGCTATAGGGTATGTTCATGCGGCGTGTTGGATGCGATTTTGGAACCGTTTTAAGATGCATGTTTGGATCCGTTTTTCGGACCCTAAATGGACCCAAACACGCATCTAACAATGTGCAGTATGATTTTACATTGCTTTTAATATGAAACACGCACCGGCGTTAACACTAGTGATCGCCAATGCTGTTTTACATGCATCTTTGTCATGCGTCTTTCTGATCTGTTCAAAGAATTGTCTTGTCAATTCTTGATCCGAAAGACAAAGCAGACGCTCTATTTAAAACTAAAGGTTGCGTTCCTGCTGCAGCCAAAACGCAGGCAAACACACACCTCCGTGTTGGATGCGTTTTGGATGCAATTGAGGCAGCGTTTTTTAATGCGTTTTTTGAATCCAAAATGGATCCAAAAACGGATCCAACACGCTGTGTGAACATACCTATGAAGCCAAGCCTCTAGCTCCAGTCTGCCGATAAGTACTGATGCTTGGGTGTTCTGCACTAGGCTGAAGCGCTCCTGAGATCCCACATGTTAGGGACGGGTTCTACAATGGGGAAATATTAAGGCCAGGGGCACACAATAAGGTGGGCAGGAATTACTTCCCACTGCCAAGCATAATTATTCGCCAGGGGAAAAGTTTAACCACATGCAGAGGAGTCTCTAGGGTACAATCCATCTCGGACACACTACCAGGCTGCTCCTCCTTTTGTGCAACATGGGGATGACCAGGGATACGTTACGCAACAACAGTTTACACTTAGCTCTCACGCATCCTACACAACGAGCACCATACGTATCCCGATGCGGTCCACACCATCAACAAACACTACTCTACTGGTCATGTGCACCAGCAGTCACTTAACCTCTTCGGATAAATATGGAGTTCGTTAGGGAAATAAGGCAAAACTATTAAAGTTTTAAAGGAAATGTTCATCAAAAATTACTTATTATTTAACTCACGTTTTTATGTTAAACACATTTTTTAAGAATTTTTGGTTATATTTTTAATTTTCCATATCACTTTAAATATTTTTTAATAATTCTTAAGTCCTGCAGTTTTCACTTTGGCCACTAACCCTAATAACAGTCTGACACTTCCTGCCCTATAGATAAAGATTTTCAGCAGTGTGTTCATTATTAACACAAGCAGGGTCAAACTGAAAGGAGGCACTGGTGTGAATAGATAACACAGAATCCACCAGTCACAAGAGGAGATAGTCACAGCTCTCACCCCCCTCCTCCCTGCAGAGTGAATTCTTCCTAGGTCACACAGCATGACTAGAAAACTGTCCTATTGAAGTCTATGGGACAGAAACCGTATTAAGACTCCTATGTGCATGAAGCTGCTGTAAAGTATATCTCTGACTGCTGTTAAAGCAGTGCAAACAAGGCCTAGTGGCCAAAGTGAAACTGCAAGGACTTAAGAATTATTAAAAAAATATTGAAAGTGATATGAAAAATAAAAAGAAATATAACCAAAAATTCTTAAAAAATTAGTTTAACATAAAAACGTGAGTTAAACAATAATTAATTTTTGATGACACATTCCCTTTAAGCTTTAATGTAAAGGTACAGTGCTTAGTTACAAAAATTACAAAATAAAAGACACAGTTAGGTCCATATAAATTTGGACAGTGACACAAATTTTGTTTTTGTTTCCGTTTACTGAAACATATTTAAGTTATAATTAATATAATGACATGGACATAAAGTCCAGACTTTCAGCTTTCATTTGAGGGTATTCTCAAATGAAGACTAAACTTCAGAAACAAACAAACAGCAACTGGAAACCGTTGCAGTAAAGGCATGGCAGAGCATAAAAAAAGCAGAAACACAGCGTCTGGTGATGTCCATGAGTTCAAGACTTCAGGCAGTCATTGCCAACAAAGGGTTTTCAACCAAGTATTAGAAATTAATATTTTATTTACAATTATTTAATTTGTTCAATTACTTTTGGTCCCTTTAAAAACAGGGTGGCATATGTTAAGGAGCTGAAGCTCCTAAACCCTTGATCCAATTTTAATGTGGATACCCTCAAATGAAAGAACTATAGAAATATAACTCAAATATGTTTCAGTAAAAAGGTACAAAAAACAAAATTTGTGTCAGTGTCCAAATATATATGGACCTAACGGGACATTAAAACGTGCAGAACAGTATGTAAACAAAAGGTATGAAATAACAAAAAACAGATCTTTTCCAATTCGATTGGTTAAAAATCTGGCTGAGGAGTGCAGCTGAAGACACACAGACAGATCTACGTTTGGTGGGAACTCATGGCTCCGACACTGATCTGTGAAACACCAAAGTGCTTTAAAGAAACTCCAACAAAATACAGCCTCTCCTCCTGCTGAGGTCACACAGGGGAGGGCTAATTATATGTAGGAGACATAATTTCCAGCTTCTATCATAACTCCTCATAGGAGTCTCCTAGCCAGATATCATGACTGCCAAGTTCTCAAGTATGAATTTACCAACCCAGATATACCAAATATAAATATGACAGATTTATATTTGGGACAATTCCCATATCTGTGGTTACCTACAGCTGAAAGTTCTCGTGGATTAGACAGGAGATGTGGCTGGGTTCCTTGGCCAAGATTGCATAAGTGAGTTATGGAAAACATGGATTATGGCCAAGATTTATTTGATGTATAATTCTTCCTATTGTTCTGTCCCATGTGCTCAGGGTCCTGGTGACTGATAGTCTGGCTTATGTATTCTTCTCCCACCTTTCCTTTCTAACATGTATGTGATAATTGGAATAGTTGCCCAAATGACCCACTAGGACTGTGCCTTCCACACACACCCTCCACTGGGATCAATGACTGCAACACCTCCACAAAAGACATGATAAAATGACTGCAACATGATACATCACACACAATATTTATATACAAAACAATTTAGCAAATCAGAATTAACGATTTGACCCCAGCAGTTTATTTTTCTTACACTACGTTCCATTAATTCTGTGTTCCTAAGTCCCTATTCTGGGTTGTCATCTGTCTGATTCCTGATCTTGGCCTGCCTGGTTTTTTGTTCTGTCTTGCCCATGAATTTCCGCTGTTTGTTATCCCGTCCTGATGTCTGCTTTTTGTTCTAAGTCTACTGGTACCTGTAGTCCATAAGTCTCCTGTTGTCTGGTATCCTGTCCTGGTCTCCTGGTGTTTGCATCTCATCCTGAGTCTGCTGGTACCTGTAGTCCACAAGTCTCCTGCTGTCTGGTATCCTGTCCTGGTCTCCTGGTGTCTGCATCCTATACTGAGTCTGCTGGTATCTGTAGTCCACAAGTCTCTTGCTGTCTGGTAGGCTGTCCGGGTGTCTGCTTCCGGTGCTGTGCCTGTGAATCCACTGTTCCTGTGTCACGCCTGCTGGTCCGGAATCTGCTGCTCCCGGGGTCACTCCTGCTTGTCCAGAATCTGCTGCTCCTCGTGTCATGTCTCCTGGTCTGGAATCCATTTCTCCTGTACCACTCCTGCTGGTCTAGAATCTGCTGCTCCTGGTGTCACGTCTGCTGATCTGGAATCCATCGTCCTGATGTCATGCCTGCTAGTCCGAAACCCATTGCTCCTGGTGTCACACCTGCTGGTCCAGAATCTGCTGCCACTGGGGTCTCATCTGTTCTGCATTCCGCTGCTCCGGGGGTCACGCCTGCTAGTCCGAAACCCATTGCTCCTGGTGTCACGTCCATTCGTCCAGTACCAGTTACTCCTCATAATGATAATCTTTATTAATATAGCGGCAACATATTCCCCAGCACTTTACAATTTAGAAGGTATAAGTACAGACAAAAAGACAGACATTACACAGTAAAACTACTTACAGATGATACACAAAGTGTGAGGGTCCTGCTCGCAAGAGCTTACAAACTATTAGGTTGTGTTGGTGAGACGAAGGATGAGAAGTGCTAGGTTTACAATGGTCCAGGCATGTTTCATAGATATGGAGAAAGGAGTGTGGGGGTCCACCACACGACCACTGCAGCCAATTATTGGCAGCAGCAGAGACATCTTGTGGAAGAATCAAGAACTAAACAGATGACCAACGGACAGTGAGGACAGCGCAACGCTGGATCTGAGGTGAAGGGAGAGGTAAATACAAGGTGCTTTTTATTTGCTTTTTTAAAATTCTAAAAGGGCACTATTAGCAACAAAAAAAAATTTGAGCAAATAACTGGAAAACCTGTAATGATTTATATCATATGGCACAAAGGGTTGTTTTAAATCCCGACAGAGCTTAGGTCATACTCGTCTCTGAACCACCCAGGCTGTCTCTGGTTGGTGTTCAAGTGGATGAAAAGACCATTTTACTTACTTCTTAACTATCTGCTTTGTTTCAATGCTAATTTGCAGAAACCTTTGTTTCTCCTATGTTTCTTTCTGACTGACACACCATTACATACATAAACATGCCAGCTATAAACTTTGCTTAAAAACATACTTGCCAACTTTTGAAAGTGGGCACCAGGGAGACCAGAAGGAGCACAGCCGCACCTTCTTGTTGGTGAGCCACACACCTTCACAAAAAAGCCATGCCCATTCTACCTAACTGTGTAATGGCTCTGGAAGAAAGCTAAATTAGGGCTTTGGCATCACTCAGCTTTCCTGGAGGTTGGATAGCCTATGCAGCATCCAGAAATGCTGGGAGATACCTCTAAACTGTAACTAAACCATAATACTACTACCAATATTTCCAACATAGTGGTAGATACCATTGTACACAGGCTCTGCAGACATAACTGATTACCGTGTAGTGACATCTAGGAACTCACCAGAGACATCTTTTATAACTGGAGTTGTTCTCTCTTTTCTTCTTCATCCCTTCCAGACCGACGTGATGAATTGTACTGAACACGACTCGTCCCTGCAAAATTTACCACACAAACATCCTACAATTTAATTTTTTTCAGCACTTCCCTACCTGTGGCTACCTCTGTACAAACTCCACATTGGGTGATAGGTGCAAGTGAAAAGGTTATGGCTTTTTAGGTGTAGGTGGAGTAATGGGGTAAAAGGTAGAGGTGAGAGGACTATGGGGTATTAAGCAGAAAGGTTATGGGGTGAGGGGGGGTTATATTTTGTGTTGTCACTAGAATGCATAAGACAATGGTGGGAAGTGGTGGGAAAGAGGAGTACAGAGAACTGCTTACGATCTCATTGGAGGGGCATAGGACCATCCCCTGGGAGACTGTGCAGGGGCTGTGCTCTCTACCTCCCAGAATCATATTGTGCAGGTTGAACTACGTAGCCTGCACCCCCAGAAGATCAACCGGCATGACCTTTAGGGGGTGCAGGAGATTGAGTTTAATACTGTCATGTTTTTTTTTTATATTCCTATATTTATACAGGTTTCCCCTTTGGAATATGTCGGACTCATTAGATTATGCCAGACCAACGTTGGATTGATTTCTTTAATAAACTGGTAAAAGAGGGCTGTAGCTGGAGAGTATTTATTTAAATAAAAAAATGTTGTGCAATTTATGTGGGTTTTTTTTCCATTTAATTCCAGTGTTAGTAATAGAGATATCTGACAGATGCTTCCATTACTAGTGCTCGGGATTGGTGTCAGCCAATGGTAGTTTTTGTCTACCCCAAGGCTGATACTAAACCTGTGTCACTATTACCCCAATACCTAACACCCCAGAGGTACAGGGAAGAGTCGGGTTACCGTCAGAAGCAGACCCTTTAATGTGACGGTCCGCTTATGGAGCGGCTGCGGGCTTGTATTTTCAGAGTCTGAAAGGACCAGTGTTGATAGACCATTCTACTCTGAGGGTATCAGGCTGCAGCTGTCGGTTTTGCCTTGGCTGATTATGGAAAATGGGGGGAACCCCACTTCGTTTATTTTTCTCAAAAATCATTTATTTATTGAGAGTCCTGCAGTGGGCAACTCATGTAATCGTTACAATGGATGCCTGTGTTTAGATTCTCATTAAATAAATACATTTTTGAAAAAAAAATGACGTGAGGTTACCCCGATTTTCCATAACCAGCCAAGGTAAAACCAACAACTGCAGCCTGATAGTGTCAGAATGGGAAGAACCATCAATACTGGTGCCTTCCCATTCTAAAAATACCAGCCCGCAGCCACCCATGCAGCAGACCTTCACATTAGAGGGTCTGTTTCTGATGTTTACCCGGCTCTTCCCAGTACCACTGGTGCATTGGGTACTGAGGAAATAGTGACATGGGGTTAGTATCAACCTTGGGCAGCAAGAAACACCATTGGCTGACACCAAGCCCGACGCCTCCACTACTATCACTGGAATTATATGGAAAAAGCACACACACGAATTGCACAAATTGCACAGCAGTGTGAGCTCATTCATCATTGTCACGAATGCGGTGGTGGATCCACTGGACCACCGCAAGCAGTGGTGTAAACCACGCCAGGGAGCGGAGTTTAAGTAGGTCTCGGTTTTCACCGGGAGTCTACCAGGTCGCTACCCCTGACGTGACTTGCTTGCAGTGGCAGCTGAGGTTTAGCGTGGTACAAAATCACAAGGCAGGCTCGGGGACAGGCGGTAAGGTCAGGACAGGAGGGAAAGGTTCGTGGTCGCGGGACGTAGGCGAGACGGTTCGGTACACGGTAATCAGGACAAGACTAGAATAAATGCTTTCTCAGTAGGCAACAGTCACTAAAGATCGGGGGGGGGGAGTGGGCGAAAGCGCCCAGGTTATATAGAGGCTGCGCCCGGCAATTGCCCAATTACCGGCGCGCTGGACCTTAAAATTTCACAGAGCCGGCACGCGCGCCGTAGAGAGCCGGGACGCCCGTGCCGGGCAGCAGGAGGCTGCGGACAGACAGGAGCGTGGCCGGGTGAGTATTGGCGCGCTGGGGAGCGAGGGCGCCCGTCGCTCGACACCTGGGCAGAGGCAGCACTCGCCCCAGATGCACAGGCAGGGCTTCAATGGCGCCCGCAGCCCGACTTGCAACAATAATTCATATAATTAAGTTATAGACCATTAAAGAGGGTGTCTACTCTGTGGAAAAAAGCCTGATTCACTAAGAACACTAGTTATTTGGTCATTTACTTACTCTATTAGGCTGACAAATGAACAAGCAACACAGGATTGAGGCAGATCAGGTAGAAAAACTATCTCCATCCTAGACATATCATTTTTTCCACCCTAAAACACTCATTGAATTATGTCCTAATGAAACACTAATATTTGCCATTAAAATCACAGCCCACCAGTAACTTTACAGATTACTGCAAAGTTTAGATATTGGAGACATTATTAGGGGGTTCTAACTTTTGGCATCTTCTAAATACGGTGTTAACATGCACCTTGGCATTTGCAGCATGCTGCTGTGTTTTTTTGTGCTGGCATCTGATTTGCAGCCACAACAGCCTTCATCTGTACAATTTGTTTCATGTTGTTTGAGGGTGCTGATTATTTTTTTTTCTGTCTTTAAAAAAAAAAAAAGTTATAAACAAGGCAAAGGGTATTAAAGGGGTTGTGCAGTAGAAAAAATTCATCTAAAATGGGGCCATGATGGGTAAAAAAACAAAAAGAATTTATACTTACCTAACTGTCCTCTGTCGCTGCCAGTCGCTGGTTATCAGCACCTTTTCACTTCCAAGTTCCTGTCCTGACACACAGAACAGGCTTGCGCTCTATTCTCTTACAATAGAGCCCGAGGTCCAGCAGGTCAGTCCGAGAACCCAGAAGTTAAGTGGAGTAGTAACTTTTTTGTTTGTTTGTTTGTTTTTTAAACCATCCTGGCCCTATTTCTGATTATTTTTTTCTGTCAGACAACCCTTTTAAATATTAGATTTACAGAGATCAAAAACTAATGGTACACATTGACAGCCCTTTAATAATTATTTTCTGCAAATTTCATTGAAATAATCTGAATTACATTTACAGTAAAGTAGGTCACAAAATATTTTTGTGGGCTTTGTAAATGTGTTCTCTCTCTGTAAAATCCAGTGATGCTCCAATGGTCCCAGAAGTCTTTATTTTGCTCCAGCGATGACATGCTATAAAGTATAGCCACATGACTACTGAAGCCTATTGCTGGACTTAGTAGTCATGTTGTAGATACTATACACCACTGATAGCATATGGTCAGCTTCATGTGGCACAAATGGTTGTATAGCATATCATTGCTGTAGGAAAATTAAATAAAGCCCTTTGGGGACCACCAAAGCATCAACTTGTAGTCGCAGGCGATAGTATAACTCTTTTGAGACTGACTGCCTCTCCCATGAGGTAAACAAAAGAAGTCAACAGAAGGAGAGGGAGGAGAACCCATATTTGTGAAAGCAGCTCCCAAGCAGAACCATCTTTTTCCTCCACTTTCCAAAGATCTGTAGCTCAAGTATTGGACTTGTCAGCCATCTTGGAACACAGTATATCCACATGACTACTGAAGCCTATTGCTGGACTTAGTAGTCATGTTGTAGATACTATCACCACTGATGCCAATGGTCAGCTGCAGTGGCCATATGGTTGTATAGCATATCATTGCTGTAGGAAAATTAAATAAAGCTTTTTGGGGACCACCAAAGCATCAACTTGTAGTCGCAGGCGATAGTATAACTCTTTTTAGACTGGCCACCTCTCCAATGAGGTAGACAACAGAAGGAGAGAGAGAAGAACCCACATTTGTGAAAGCAGCTCCCAAGCAGAACCTTTTGCCTCCACTTTCCAAAGATCTGTAGCTCAAGTATTGAACTCGTCAGCCATCTTGGAACACATAAGTTATCTTAATGGATGTCTTTCTCATTTCAGGAGTACGCACATGATGAGATATGGAAATTAACAAGTGAGTATTATTTGATTTTGGTTTTATAACACTTATTGGAAGATAATTACTTTTTTAAAAATTCTTATTTAACCCACCCCTTATATTTAACTAAAAGATGTACCAAATATTATATTTACATTGCAAGATAATGTGTAACAATTATTTCTCTTTGCTCCTATGTTATAACTGAAAAATCCTTTAAATACACTGAACACAAGGGAGAAAGGGGAGTAAATTCTATTTACATTTTAAAGTACATTTTAACACATATTAAGTAGATGAGGTGATTGGCAACTAAGTCAACAAAGTCAACGTATATGTGACTCTCAATATAGAGTATAATGGGTTAAACTTTTGACATCTGGTGAAACAGAAGCTTCAGCTGTTTCATAAATGACATCTCCTGGGGTCAAATGTATCTCTTCTTACATACATCTGCTCTCTGCTTGTCAAAAACACAGCAGAGTTACAAAGTATTGAAAGGAGTATAGCAACTGAGAGTCTGCTACTTAAAGTTTAACTAGACAGCAATGTTGCAAAACAGCCAAATACCTTGATATAATTTACATTCAGGCCCCTACCTCATAGTCATCATGGTGCTAAGAACCAGAGGCATCTTTAGTGTTAACATCTGACTAGAAGCAGCGCCACCTTGAGCAGCTCCATTTTGTTTCAGACTTTGACTTTTCATGGAGAGAACCTTGTAATGATGTATTGTGAACAAACACAATACAAACTGGGTTAAGTAGTAAAATGAACATCAAGTTGTGCAACTAAATATTGTACTTTTAGAGAATAATTAAATGTAAGAAAATTGACATATTTTTACTTCCAAACATATGAATGATACTTGCCAAACATTTTGTTCCAACTTGTTAAGAGGCTATCAATACATTAATTCTTATCAACACACTCAAAACTCTGATTAATTATGTGAGGAAAAGTCCTCAGACATTTTGATGGTATTTGTACATAGAGGTGACTATGATGAGGCTCATGTAAAATAAGCCAAATCCATATTGACATATATAGGCAACCTTATTGACAGACAGGCCAGAAGCATCTAATTGATAGAAGTGTAGGAAAGAATAGGTGCCTATAGTTTTTCATTTATTTAAAACCCTTCCCACTACAGGAATCTTTGTTTACATCACATAAAATGTACTGGAAAACCCAAAAAAAACATTCTTTGTGGGGTGAAATGCAGAAAAAACTTTTTGTAAGGGTTTAATTTTTAAGAAGATTACTATGAGCTATACAGGACATGTTATCTTTATTCTGCAGCTTGGTATGGTTCTGTGGATACCAATTTTTTTAAGTTTTCATACTGCTTTAATACTTTTAAAATAATAAAAACTTTTTTTGGCCTGTTTTGCGGCAAAAATATTTTTGACGCTATATTCTTTATATAAATGAACTGTAATATACCAAAACTAGGCGCATTATACGGTGGGCACGACACATTGTAATGCGCCTAAAAAGATGCATTAAATATAGTAGCAATGCGCTACTAATGCAATGCGCCTATCGAGGTACATTACATACACTAGTAATGATATACTGTGCGCCTCCATAATGCAATGTGCCTTGCCTGAGGAAGTGGAGGAGCTATCCCCGAAACGTCGCACATGGTGCGTTCAGTTCTGCCCGGCTGCCAGCAACTCCGGCTTGCCTGTATGGGAGCAGTGATATAAATTAGTCTCGAACGGCAAGGAGCCGCAACATTCACTTGAGTATATATTTCTTGTCTACACTCTATGGACATACTGCGAAGTTGTGGTTTAATGTCTTTTATGTGATTTATTAATAAAAGGGAGAGTTGATTTTAAGAAAAACACTGTATCCGTATATATATATATTATTATATATATATATATATATATATATATTTATATATATATATATATATATATATATGCATTACATACACTGGCAATGATACGTTATGCGCCTCCATTACTCAATGCGCCTCGATGGGTGCATTACATACACTACCGATGATTCGCTATGCGCCCATTCTGGAAGACTGTAGCCATCACCATCTGTCTGAATTGCATCCATGTTAATCCTACAATTTGGTTACTACAGAGCAAATACCTGGTTGGTCATAGATTTTCCTAGCAAATCGTAGGACCTAGGGCAATCATCTGATCACCTCAAGGACTACATTTTAAAAAGGGTTGTGTCTGATGAGATATTTACTTAAAGGGAATTTGCCAATAGACCATTTAGGTAGGTCTCTCCGTAGTACAGGCAGAATGTCAACAAATCACGCTGAGTCATGAAGCTGCAGGGGAGAGAGGGAGGGGGAGTGAGGAGTGGAGTGAGGAGTGAGGAAGAAGGGAGCGTCTCAAAACTTAAGTGAAATAATAAACGGTACAAGAGTGGATTGTCAATACAGCAAGACACAGCCTGATAGACTGCACTGTCAGGAGCCTTATCTGCTAAGATGCTAATGTAATGTAAACAAATCTGAGCTGAAAGAGAGAGAGAGAGGCACACAGCCAGAGAACGAGCTGCATAAGCTGCTGCTCCTGTGACATGTTCACTGAAATAAGCAAACTATAACTTGTGGATTCTATATACAAAAGAGAACACCTATTCTACACAGCAGCTTGAAAGCTTCTTCATGTTCCCTGTGATCAGATAAAGCAGGTACCTAATAACACTACAACTAGTTTATTCTGTATACAAAAGAAAACATATTGCTACCCGGTGCCTTATAAACTTCTGCAGCTCAGTCTCATCAGATAAGAAGCTCTCTAGTGCAAGCCCGTCCAGCTCTTGTCAGGCCGTATCTAATAGACTCTTTGAAGTAACCAAGGGCATGTAAGGAAGGCTGTAGCTCTCTCAGACTGCAATTTTTGTAATCACATATATTTAGAAAAGTGATTAAAAACCCATTTTGGAGGATCCCACGTCAAGATTACATCGTGGCAAAACCCTTTAAAGGGGTTTTGCCACTTTGCATTGACATTTAATACAGCAATTTTGTAGTCACTGCAGGTGTATTTATAGGTGCAAAAAACTCCTTTTATTATCCGTATACATTTCAAATAGGTGTTTTTTTCACTTTGGTGCGGCCCAGTTTTGTTCATAGAGCCACCTTGCATTTAAATTTAATACAGCAATTTTGTAGTCACCACAGGTGTATTTATAGGTGCAAAAAAACGCCTTTTATTATCCGTATACATTTCAAA
>JAODAL010053331.1:0-25362 GCA_025379985.1 Phyllomedusa bahiana | reverse complement strand
ACTCATCCCTGACATTCCGGGAGAGCATGTTTCTTATCCCCCCATCTAACATCCTGTGTCCATTAAGTGACCAAGTAACTTTAACTGTCAAGATGATGGATGGAAGCCGCCGACCTGCCTCACAAGTAGCAAAAAAGCATTCTGGAGATAGTAAACCCTCCCCCCCTCAGAAATTAAACATTTTAAACCAACAATTTTGTAAAATATTAAAAAATACAAGAAATTAAAAATGTGCAAAATTGTAAACAGCCCTAAAAATGGGCTCAAGTCCTCCATACGACCGGAAGTGAAGGCAACAGTTAACCGCATAGAACAAGACAATACAGATGATTTTCTGATTTCAGCTGTCTGTCAACCATCCTGATAGACTTTAACCCCTTAACGACCGCCCACTGACTTTTGGCGTCGGCTGGTGCGGGTCGTTCGTCTACAGCAACGTCTTTTGGCGTCGTTGTAGAATTTGGGGTTTTCGGCGCTGCAACTGCGCTGGGATCTGGGCTGTATTATACAGCCCCGATCCCAGGGGCATCTCCTGGGGAGCACCGGGGGGGTGGAGAAACCCCCGCAACCCGATGCTTTAACCCTTTGATTGCAGCAATGCGTTACCGCAGCGCAATAAAAGGGGTTTCCCCCTGCTCTGTCGGGTGATCGGAACACCCAGTGACCCGACAGAGCCCAGGGAACGGCTGCACAGTCAGCCCTGGGGACCTAGGGTGGCCTCAGGACTCTGTGTATGAAGCCAGTGACCCGGACACACTGTGTGCTGTCCAGATCACTGCCTGTGTCAAAGTGACACAGATTAGAATGTATTAGCATATATGAATATGCTAATCTATTACTAAGTGTAAATAAAAAAAAAATGTAAAACAGTTCTCCCTTTTCTTTTGATTTAAAAAAAAAGATAAAAAAAACATAAGTGTAAAAAAATAAAAATAAATATTTAATAAAAAATAATTGTGCATAAATTACACACACAAAAAAAACCTACACATATTAGGTATCCACATGGCCGTAAGAACCTGTAGAATTAATCTAACAAGTTATTACGTGTGAAATATGAACGGTGTAAAAAAACAAAAAATGAAGAAAAAATGTAAAAAAATTCTGCAAGTATTTATAAGTGAACTTAAACTACTCCCCCATAAAGTACAACTTGTCTCGAATAAAAAGAGACCTCATCCAACTGCGTCATTGAAAAAATAAAAAAGTTACAACTGTTGAAATGCAAGGAGGAAAAAACTAAAAAAAACAAAACAAAAAAATCTGGTCAAAAACTACTTTTTGGCCTGGGATTTTAAGGGGAAATAGATATATACAAATTGGGAATAGAGCCCTTTTATATTTAAGTGCTGTCTGTACTTTTGATAGATTTTAAATAAAATCCGTGCGCGTCCCCACTAAATGGTTTTCTCCGGATTTTTCTCCCACTGGGGCGGTCCGAAAAATTAGAACATTTTCATTTTTCCCCGCCGGTTTTGGGGCAGGATTAAAAATATCAGGGGTTTAATGGGGAGGGGAATCTGCGGCGGAACCGTCCCCAAACCACGTAAAGGTTCCAAATCCCCGCCCGGGTTTCTTTAATTACAATCAGGACAGTATTTGTTAATTGCCGTGTGAACGCACCCAAAGTGGCAGACTATTATAAGGCCTAGGAGATTAAGTAAAAATTGAAGGATTTCAGGATTTGTAAAAAATCTGGATAGTGGTATGAAAACAAACAAAATTCTTAACAAATGTGTTTAACATAATAATATGAATTAAAAAATAGGTTATTTTTGATTACACATTCCCTTTAACCCGAGAAGTGAGATACCACACTTGGCCCAGTCCACCCTCCCCAAACCCGGGACTATTCGGGAGTGTGTGTTTATTGAAATGTTATAGTCTTCTGGACTGCTTTGGAGACAGCCGACAGCTTTGCTTCACGTCTATTATAAATTATTCACAAATTTTGTATTGGAGACTGTTGCTCCATTCTTCTGTTGTTCTTGCTGGAAATGCATGAATAAATTGACTTCTGAGTGTTACCATTGTCACTGTCATTGGGATGAGTTCCGACGCTCTCACCCACATGGTAAGTCTATACCAAATTTGTGTCCCTGTTTGGTTGCTACATCCAAGTCACCACGGCTGCCAACAGTAATTTCAGTAAATTCAGTGATTTCATACAACCAAAGTAACTGTCTCCTCCTGCCCATTACCACTTCCAGTCTTGCACCATGTCAGGGGCCCTGTCATCAGTCACTCAGCACTTTATGGGGTAGGGTCACCAATGTTTTACCAAACTTTGATGTGTCAACAATTTAGCGTCTGGACTTTGACTGCAGCACCTTGATTCTCAAACTTGGATTTTTTCAGGGTGCTCTATTGATCTGGTTCAGCTCAGGGAATGAGGAGGAGGTCTGTCACTTTTGTGGATGTAATACAGGCATCCTCAAACTGCGGCCCTCCAGCTGTTGGGAAACTACAACTCCCATCATGCATTATTAATCTATAAGAGGGGAATGTGGGACTTGTAGTTTCCCAACAGCTGGAGGGACGCAGTTTGAGGATGCCTGATGTAATATGAGTACTTAGAGTGGTGACACTAACCTATAAGACTCAGACTGAAGAGCAGATTCATGCAGGTTAGAGTTCAGGGAGGGCAGGTTCCTATGATTAAAGATTAACAGGCTCTTTCTGTTCTTTCTCTCTACAGGTGATTGAGAAAACATGGCGTTCTTGCTGAACGGTAATTTTTATTTCATCACTGCATCCAATCCCAATGTTTATTCATAGTTAAAGTCACTTTGTCTAAAGGTATTTATTACTATAGTAACAGGCATTTTACAGCTTCATTTGACTTGCTGTTATGGTGGGCACTGCTATGACAGGTACGGTACGGCTGGCACTTTTATGTGGGGACACTGTATGGTTGGCACTTATGTTGGGCACTGTTATGGGGGGCTATATATGCCTGGTGCTGTTATGGTGAGCTCTGTATGGCAGGTGCTGTTATTGTGGGCACTGTATGGCTGACGATGTTATGGTGGACGGTGTTATGGCTGGCACTGTTGTGGTGTTCATTGTATGGCTGGCATTGTTATGACTGACAGTAATGGTGGGCACTCTATGGCTGGCACAGGTATGTTGGGCACTGTATGGCTCACCCTGTTATTGTGGTAACTGTTAGTTGGCAGTGTTGTGGTGGGCACTATGGCTGGCACAGTTATCTTGGGCACTGTATGGCTGGCAATGTTATGGTGGGGTCTATATGGCACGTGATGTCATGGCTGATTTATGGTTAGCACTGTATGGCTGACACAGTTATGTTGGGCACTATATGGCTGGTGCTGTTATGGTGGGCTTTATATGGCGAGCGCTGTTATGGCTGGCACTGTTAGCAGGGTTGTGGTGGGCACTGTATAGCTGGCACAGTAGGGCTTTTTTTGCTATTTTTAGCAGACTAAATGTACAATCCAGTAAAAACTGTTCCCGTGTTATCTCTTGGTTTCTTTCTCAGAGGAGGATTTATTTCTCACACAATCCTGGCAGATCCCCAAGATTTGCCGTAAAAATGTCTCATGGGTTCCAGACTCCATAGAGGAGACTATATATGTGTGTTGTTCTCTCTAGTTATAGATGTGAAACAGCCACTTAGGAAACCCCAAAAACTACATTGAAAATAGGCTCCTCGTATCATCTTTATGGAGTAGGGGAACCTCCATTCTGATCGCCTGCAGCTCCAAAAGTTAACCCAAGACCTCTCAGCCATTTTAGGTATTTACAGTTGAAGTGCCATAAAGTTCTCAGAGAGGGAAACCTTAGGCTATATTCACATGGAGTAATTGCGGCGCGTACAGTACGACCGCAATTACGCCGGATGCTTTGAGAGTCGCGCTGTCACGCACGTACTCGTGGAGGGGGGCAGCTCGCCAGCCCCATTGACATGCATCACTCGCGGCGCATAGTCACTGCAAGTAATTGATATGTCAGTTATCTCCCTGTACGTACAATACAATCGTATTGTATGAGCGGGGAAAGGAGGCGTAATCCATAGTTCTCTATGAGAACTATGGATTACCGTAATTTCGGTGTGCATCTCGTCCGTATTAGAGTGCAAATACGCCACAAAATACACGCCAAAGTTACCCTGTGTGAACATACCCATACGATTACCTGCAGACCCTGGGAGAGGTACAATACAACAATGTGGTCCTAGAACCAGAAAATGATATAGGAGGTGCGGAGGTAGCGGCCACTACTAGGCCCTTAAGGGGTCCAAAAGCCCATTTGCCACATAAGACACCGGTATTATAAATGGTAAGTGGAAGCCATTTTAACCCCTTAACGATCCTGGACGTATGAGTACATCCCAGTGTCGCTAAGGGGCTTTGCAGGGGGATCGCTCCGTGACCCCACCACCCAGCCGCCGAGTGTTAGCAGCTAATTGCAGCTAACACCCCGCCGTTGCAGCGCCCGCGCTGTTTAACCCTTCAGATGCCGCGGCAAAGATGGCCGCGCCGTCTGAATGAATGAAAATCGGTGCCGCGCATAGCTGCAGCGATCCGACCCCCGGACGTGGCAGCGGGGAGCCTTGTGAAGGCTTCCGTCACTCCCATGTCCTGGTTTGCCCCACTTCCGTCCGCAGACAGGAAGTGGGGAAACCACCATCTTGGTACAGTCTAATGCATTGTCTATGCAATGCGTTAGACTGTATTGACAATCGCACCACCTAGTGGACTCAATGTTAAAGTAAAAAAAATAAATAAAGTTTTAAAGTACAAAAAAAGTATTAAAAGTTCAAATCACCCCCCCCTTTCCCCGTTTTACAAATAAAACAATAAAATAATAAAAAAGTTACACATATTTGGTATCGCCGTGTCCGAAAAAGTCCAATCTATAAAAATATGACATCATTTATCCCGTACGCTGAACACCGTAGAAGAAAAAAAAATCCAAACGCTAAAATTGCGTTTTTTGGTCATTTCATGTCCTATAAAAATTGGAATAAAAGTGATCAAAAAAGTCGCATGAATTCAAAACTGCTAGCGATAAAAAGTACACTTCAGCCCACAAAAAATGACCCCTCATTGACGTCTGTAGGTGTTAGTACAAAAAAGTTATTGGTCGCACAAACTGGCGCTGCGGCGCAAATTTCAAAAATAGAGAAAGTTTGGAATTTTTTTACGGTACCAAAACATAACGGAAACCCTACATGTTTGGTATGGCCGGATGCGTATCAACCTGTAGAATACAGATAACACATTGTATTGATGAAGATTGAACGCCGTAAAAGCAAAACACACGCAAACATGGCAAAAATACGTTTTTTTTTTCACAATTTGTCCCACTTGGAATTTTTGGGCGGTTTCCCAGTATATTCTATAGTATAGTGAATAATACCATTAGAAAGTACATCTTGTCCCGCAAAATAAAAGCCCTCATATGTCTATGTAGGTAGAAAAGTAAAAAGTTATGGCTCTGGGAAGGCGAGGAGGGAGAAACGAACGTGTCAATAAAAAAGAAACGCCGGGTCCTTAAGGGGTTAAACATTTTATATTGGGGCTCAGGAGTTTCAAGTTACACATTGACCCTCCCAGATACTTACAGGCCATAGGCGGCAGTGTGCTATATGGCAGCTCTGCACAGGGCTCACCGCAGTTTTACAGAAAGTACTGGTAGCATATACGCTTCACCTGTATTTGCTGCAGAATGATGGCAACTTACAATGACGCACCTGCGGTTTTAACATATGTTTCTTTACACACCATTGTTATGTGGCCACACTATATAAACCCAGCCTTAGAAAAGTTATATGTTAATAGTGGGGGCTTCCTTCTTAGAATCCTTATCTATTAGCCAGAATGTATAGAAGCTACAAGTAAGAGGCCTCATTTATCAAACTTGCCTAACAGTAACACTGTTGCCCATAGCAACCAATCAGAGCTCACAGCAACCAATCAGAGCTCAGCTTTCATTTCTTACACTACTCTGGAAAAATGAAAGCTGAGCTCTGATTGGTTGCTGTGAGCTCTGGTTGGTTGCTATGGGCGACAGTCTTATTGCTAGACAGGTTTGGTAATTGATGCCCAATGTCTCTCATGCTGGAAAACCTTGGACGCCGTAGGTGAATTAAGCACTTGCTGCCTTTTTCTCTCACAATTTATAATCTCAAGGGATCCCTTAAGCAGCACAACCTGTTATCCGCTTTTTTCAAGGGCTCTTCTACCAAGAAGGGATTATGCTAAAGGGGTTGTCTCACTACATAGATTGGCTTTAAACAAGTATGGAGCAGTTAAAGAAGACGTTTTCTAAATCGATTGCTTTGTTCACTTTTCTTTGTTGAGGAGATAAAAGTGATTTTATCAGCTCTGAGTGCAGTCAGGTTTCTCTAGGTTACCCACCTGCTCTCTCCTGCTCTGTGCCTTATCTGATAGCAGGGATGACATCATCACAACTGCCAGCACCTTAAGAGTGTTATCTGATCTAACAAACAAAGAAGACTAATTACATTTGCTTACTTTAGCTCTGAAGCTTCTCTGGACTTTAGATAAACATCTTCTGCTCTCATGTCAGACCTTTAAGTACAGAGCTGATATGTTAATCGCCCACAGCCTGACCAGAAAGATACAGGATGCATGAATGAAAGCTGCTTTTGGCTCTGTGAAACAGCGTGGTGAGACAACCCCTTTAAGCAACAACTCCCTATTTATAGGGCTATGGCAGGATGTGATGTTGCTTTGGTTGTGGGCTACATCAGATGGAGCTGCTGCTGAGGGATGGTTGCATCTCCATTGTGTCTGTCAACACATAATACAATGTGAATAGGGACTAAAATGCAACGTTGTTTGTTTTGGAGAAAACATTTTATTACATTGTGTGTTCACATTACTGTCATTGTTTCAGTTGTAACGGAAATAGAGCAGTAGCTGATCCATCTCATGACCGACAACTGTGGTACCTAAGGCTATGACTTCACTGCAATGAAATACAATCGTATTTTCGGCGGTTCTAGAATCCTATATGATCGTTCAGGCAGCCCCATAGACTTTAAGAGAAAAACGACCTGTAGTCTCCACAGGTCGTTTTTTTCTTTGCTCGTCTTTTGGCGCCAGCGTATTATGCAACCTGTTGGTTAAAACGTCGGTGCTTTGAGTTTTTTCGGCGTTTTCGCGTACAGTCAATTTTATGGGCGACGGCAAAAAATTAGAATCGACCACCGTTTTTGCGCAAAATGTGACAAAAACCGCGGTTGTGCATCGGAAAAAAAATGGCCGTCTTTCAGCAGTTTTTTGTCCGATGCAGTGTAGACCTAGCCTAAGGCTACGTCTACATAGCACAGGATTTTGGTTGATTTTTTAAAAATTTTTTATTTTTCCAGCAGATTTTGAATCTGTTGTCCCCAGCACTGCGTAGCCCTCGATAGAAAATCCGTGCTGTAGTCCACACTCATTTTTTACTGAGGGAAACCAAATATAGTCCGGAGAAATATATTCCACGGGAACAATGTTGGATTCCCGCAGCCTTAATATACTGAGCCGCCTGGAATCTGGACTCCGGACGCTATTTTTTTGCGCAAAAAATGCAAAAAAGAAAATGCAGCGAGATCCAGAAAAGTGAAGATGCTGTCGGATGTTGGACAGCTTTTTCACTTTGCTGTGTGGACCTAGCCTAACAGATCCCTTTCACTTATATTGGGCTCTGTCTGTTTCCACTGTGTCTTTCATTTTGACTAGAAGAATAAAGCAACGTGCTGTGCTGATGAAACAGCAGGTGTGAACAGAGCCTCATAGTGCACAGCTGCTTTCTAGTAGCATAACTAGTTTATCTTTGCAGGGAGATTTCCAGGTAGATTAACCTTTATCAAAGTGCTCAGAGGTCAACTTTTCTTACCATACTCCACCTTTGCACTTATCCAGCATTGGCGGCTTTGTTCACACTAAGGACTTGACCCCACGGCACAGGTTTTCAGTCGGTTTTTCGGATTTGAAAGCCGTCTGTAAAGCGACTGTTAACCTTTTACTTTGATTTTAATAGGAAATCCGTGCAGCAGTCCACACCGCACGGATTTTCTGCCAGATGGTTTTTTGGCACCACCGGAGTAATGAAAAACTTAAAACATGTTCATTCTTCCTCCTGGTTTTCAGGCAGAATATGAACATGTGGGTGTGAAAGGGGACAACTTGAATCCGCAAACCACAGAGAAAAGCCGCCCCTCCCACGTGACAAAAAAGACAAAATACAGGTCGGAAAATTTGGTCTTTGTCGTGTGAACGCACCCTAAGACTAGGTCTACACAGAACTGGAATCTCGCCGGATTTTTGGCAGATTCAGTATTTAGAATCCGCTGAAAATCTGACTGTACCCAGTGCCCCATAGACAGCAATAAAAAATCTGTGCTGTACACTACACAGCACGAATTTTCTCTGATTGGTTTTAAAATCTGCAGATTTTCAAACCTGCTGGATCTTCCGCAGGATTGTCATCGGATTCCTGTACATTCAATGTACGGGGCTGACGGCAAATCCAAAAAAACTATCATGGTTTTTAGCGGAAATCTGCACCAAAAACCATGGTCCAGCAATGTTAAAATGCTGTTGGATTTTGGATGCCATTTTAACATTTCTGTGTAGACATAGCCTAAGCGGGGTAAAGTAATGGCTTTTTCTCTTTGAGGTAAATAAAAGATATTTGTATTATAAAAATTTTTTTTTTTTATTTTTAAGGTGACTTAAAGTTTATTTCTGTTTTAACCCACAGTTATTAATTTATTTAACTTTAATGCTCTGTTATATAACTGTACCAATACATTACTCTTGGTAAACAGTTACTACAGCATACCCAACTTACCTTATATTCTAAAAGGCTCATAGGGAAAGAGCTGGGACACTGCAGTGCCACCTATTTCTGAAGTCACATCTGACTTACTGAGCCTGGTAATGTGATAGGGATTAATAAAGCCATGCCAGTTAGCTCATCTGCAGACAGCTGTTTCGATTTTGTTTTTGTTCCTCATCAGTGCAGAGTAAAATATTGGTTGTCTCGGTGAGAGGCTATAGATGTAGCTCAGAAGAGGTGATGTGTCTCATTAGAGAAAGGCACCATGTCAGTTTATGGAGCCCTTTTGCTGCCTTGGTCGTTCCACTACAATTCAAGTATATTTTTATATAGGCTATTGGGGAAACTGGAACTGTGCAGCGTTCTCTATTGGATGTAGTGTTACTCAATTCCCATCGGACTCGCTGAGTCTTGCAATGTTAAAGGGATTAATAAGGCCATGCCAGATAGTTCATTCAATAGGTGGCGCTGTAGAGTCCCAGCTCTTTTCCTATGAGCCCTTTTAGAATATATTTAAATTTCAGTGGAGCAATCAAGACAAATAAGTCTCCACACACAAGTATTGGAACATTATCTCTTTTCAGTTAATTTACAGCAACAATCACACCTGCACGCAGTGGCCAATGGCTGCACAAGTTTGCTGGCGATAATACAGCTTTACCAGATATCTTGTGCAGTCATTTACTGCATGAATTTGTCCATAAGCAGCTGCCGCAGTGTGTGGGCCCTGCATGTTGTCAGGCCTGCACCCAGGGCTGTGGAGTCGGCAAGCCAAAGCCCCAACTCCGACTCCTGACTCCCTCATACATGGCGCATGTTTAAGTGATAACTTTACTGTAGTAAAATGGTAACATCAGGCTGTTTATCACTTTATGATACAATAATCAAGGTATTTAGGTAGAACAGACACTGACAAGCAAAAGGGTAACAATGTTTTGATCTTTTGAACACTTGTGGGGAGAGTTGAAGAAAAAGCTGTATTTGTATCCAAGTCCAGTCTGCACCAACATTGGGAATGTGTAGAAGAGACCTGGGATCAGATTTTAGTCAAGACATGCTTAAATCTGATCCAGAGCCCAGAAGGATTCAGGTAGTATTGAAAACCGAAAGGTGGATTTCCCAAATACTAACAAAAAAATAAAAATTAACATTTTGATTTTTAGGAGCAAAACAGAAACTATGCAGTTACAGGAAAGAATCTGCAGAACTAAGCAGATGCTAAATACTTGCAAGTCAAATTTATGTATAAGATGGGTAAGATGACTGTATATACAATTACAGTAGCGTCATGTACAAAGCTGTAGTGGAGGGTGAGATATGGAGCCTGAAAGTCACAAGTTCAAACCATTGTTACCATTTTGCTTGTCAGTGTAAAATATATTTATTGGATATGACTTTAGAACACAAAAAAATTGTAAATATGCAAAACACTGCAGGAACATTTGTGGAGTCTCTGAATTTTTTCTGAGAAATAGTATTGCCTCCATCAGATCCTGCATACATGACCTCACATCCGATCTCATTATTTCCAGGCTAGAGAACGACCTCTCTACACTAACTTGGGTTGGGGGCAATGCGGTGACCACAGGGGCAACATCTCTAACAATGTTAGGGTATAAAGGAATTGCCTCAGCTACAGTCAGGTCTGATGAATGGTTGAACTCTTCTACTTCTTTGAAAGCAGGTGAAAAATTTTGCTGAATCTGTTTGCCATGAGAGCGGAATCTTTTCCCCTGGGGCAGCGCTTTGCCTGCTCCATGTCATCAATTACACTCCTCATGTGATAAGGCTGAAGATATGGGAGCAGTAGCACTGGCCGGACCCAATGCCTCTTGCTCTTTGCATCGAACGAACTGGACCAACTTATTATATATTTTGGGAGTCGGTCCCTTTTATGACGACTCCGACTCCTGCAAAATAGGCTCCGACTCCATGACTCCGACTCCACAGCCCTGCCTGCACCTGTGTGATCATATCATGACCAGGACTAATTTTCCATCCACTGGAAGTAAACCTTAAGTTTCCTCTTGCATGACAGCAGGCAGAGACTTTGAAAACTGAAAAATGGGTTCAGATAATATACAGTCTTTTATAAATGTGCTGCATACTTTGATCACGTATTAGTGTCTCCTATGAAATACTCCATGTTGGTAACTGTATTATTTTATGTCTTATTCTAGAACTAAGGTTTAAAGTCCCATGGGGACACCTAGCAGCCAAAACCTGGGGCCCGTCTGGAGGACGACCTGTCTTGTGCCTACATGGTTGGTTGGATAATGCCAACACTTTTGACAGGCTGATTCCATTGCTTCCTCAAGGTGAGTTCAGAATGTGTGTGTCTGATATATCTTAAAAATGTCTTCCTATCTTCTAATGTTGTGGCACGTGGTTAGAACATATAACTCTATGATCAGTGCGGGACTGAAGTAGTTTTTTTCTATTTTTTTTCAATATAGAACAACAAATAACATAAAACGTTTGATTGGAATATGCCAAGAATAAGCATCACATGAGTCCTAAATATGAAGATCCTTGCTAAAAAAAAAGTGGTATAGAAGATAACCAAAAACATTCTAAAATAGTCAGATATATCAATTAAGCGACTCTATGCACATGATGAATAGACATAAAGTACAGGTGTCAAAGTGATAAGATTACAGCCTCTAGACAAAGCAAGCCAGTAAGTAGTAACAGATAAAATAATTTAAGACCTTAGGAGGTCAAATATAATATATATATTATATATACAGGGTCACATATATATACTTTTGAGAGAGAGGAAAAAAAAATAACTAATGGAGCTAGGCAAAGGTTGGTATGAAAGCTGAAATATTCGGCACTGCAGGATCACAATCACTGAAGTCTCTTTTGCATACAACCTATAGTGCAGCTGCTGGCAATCTGCTGTTTGGCGAATTCAAGTGAATGGCTTGCAACACATTCCAGGAAAATCTGTAAAACTAGAGCTTAAAGGGGATTTATCGCTTCATGAGTTCATCTGTTTCATTGTACTTTCAGTTTCTCAGCTCCTCAAATCCAGGGGCTTTTCTTCCCCATCCAGCTGGGTGTTTCTTAACTGAAGGGGGATGAAATCTTCACTGTTCGTGCTCGATCCCGAGTCGGTGTGTTTGTTGGAGATCAGTGGGAGGGGATGGCACATCACTGCTCTCCCCCCCCCCTCTCTGTCTGAGTCCACATATCACTATGTTGTTCCTCTCCCTATGCAGTCTTATTTTGTAAGAGCTGTTTGTTTACATCACAGGCTTGCATTCAGTCTAAACAGTCTTTTTTGAACTCAGAGCACTGATCTCTTCTGCTCTCACAGCTGGGGGTTTGTTACAGTGGAATCCAGTCTTCTATGAACTCATCCTTTCTATGTTTACACGCAGCAGCATTAGGCAATGGGCACAATTTAGCTGTTTTCTGATTGTAGAAGCAGCTGGAGTGTTACTGTGGAGCTGCTGGCTGTGCAGAGTGAAATGTTGCGGGCCCTTTATTCTGAGTGAGAGAGGCAGGAATGCACGCTCCCGTGAATACGTCCGGAGGCCAGACAGGGGATCTGACCGGCACTGGGGAACAGTGTTTACAGAAAACGAAGATAAGGCAGACAGTGAAAACAAGACAGCTTTGCTAATGACATCCAATTGCAAAGTTTCTTATTTTCCCTGTCCCCTTATTCTGAAGACCATTTAATGTAATGATAAAACCCCTTTAAAGGAGTATCCCCATCATGCACTCTTGGATCCACATCTATCTTGGTAATGGGCTCCCAACACTCTTTGCACTGAATGGAGATCTGGTCACGCTTGGACACGACTCTCCATTCTGTTCTACGGTAGTTTAAGTACAGGTGAGCAATATGTTCAGCTGTGCTCGAAACTTATGTAGAACAGAATAGAGAGTCGTGTGGAAATGCAACCAGCTTCCCATTCAGAGCCAAGACTTTTGGGGGCCCACTCCTGGAATAGGTGCTGATCCCACAGGTGGGACCCATGCTTATTTTGCTTTAATAGCATATCCTATTGATATATCATTAAAGTGCAAGATGGGACCACGCCTTTAAGTAGTGCTGAGGCCTCTGAAAAGCGGTAATGGTGATTTTTGACATCCCACAATAATATGTATAATTCACCAAGTAGTTATTGCCCTTCATGATCACCTAAATATGTAAATACTCCTACACAACTGCTTCAGATAGTCAAAATCACAATTGCAGATTATCGAGTATACGAAAAATGTCTATTGAAGGTCTAGTTCACATAGGTGTTGAAGATTTTGCATCACAGATTCCTTAAAAAATAATGGAAAAAAATAGCACAGCAGGCAGCTCTATTTTTTTCCATTAAAATGATGAACATCATGACAGAAACTTGATGGACACCAAACTGTAAAGTATGAATAAGCCTATTCAGCGTACGTACAGAGCCATATATTCAAGGGCTACCTCCAGCTCACTGCAACTTCAAAATCGATAAGTAACAGGGCCAAAATTTGCTAATATGAGTAGATCCACTCGCACATTCGTTTGGCCGTGCGGCTGTTCGGCAGCTCTACTCCTCTACATGAATTGATTAAAGCAGTTTTGCCACAAAGTAAAATTGACGTGGGAAGTTTGAAAATTAAATAATAAACATTTTCACCATTCATCATTATTAAAAATTCTGCACCGTTTTTGTTTTAGCTGCTCCTTTAGTGATCCATTGTTGACAGCTCATCTCCAGGGGATACGACCAGGGCTGAGAGCTCCTCAGTCCTGGTCGCACATGCTCAGACATCACCTCTATTCTCAGGCAGCTACTGAGTGTTCAGCCCCAGGTGCTGTCACTCTACTCCTGTCCTTTGGACTAGTTAGTAATAAGTCAAACAGTGCAAATAAAAAAAAGAACCCTCAATCAGGTCTGTGCATTGATAAAGGGGGAAAAAAACACAGGTTAAGTTCCTGCAGGGATTTGAACCAAGGACCCTTGTGCTGTAAAGCAAAAATGTTACCTCTGAGCCACAGTGCATCTACTTACAATTCTATACATAAACAGACCTTTCTTTAACTAGAGAGTGGAAAGGCCTGGTGATGTCATTCTGCAGGGTCACATGATATGCAATTCAAACAAATCACACACACCCCCTTCTGAGCACAAACAGAGCTGGATACAGGAGGTATGAAATGAGATCGTGGCAAAACCCCTTTAAGCAATGGACATTATGTTTGAACACTGTGGAAATAATCCTTATAGGAGGATGAACGTATTGCAGGTTAAAAATACTCGGTGAAGCAAATGTAGGTGAATTAGCTTTGCAGTATTTTGTATGTCTTTGATATTAGTAATTGTTTGTGCAATTTTTGGCCAAGTTACTTTTCTTTTTTTAAGAAACCTGATGTGCCCCATTGTAGACAGTAAGGTCCATTAGGCACCATTGGTGTCTGTCATGTAATAGATCCGGCACCGCATCTGCAATGAAGTCTCCGAACGAAACCCCCAATGTGGGTGTAAGGTAGGCACATCTCTGTGTTAGTGCAGATCTAGACAATGTTGCCTCTATCTGTACCATGTGATTATGATTAGAATATCATTGCATGTAAAAACACATATATATATAATATTAAATATATATATAATATATATATATATATATATATATATATATATATATATTTTTTAAGACTATTAGAGAATAGTCACATGGGCAATATATGTAAAGGCGCTCTAGGTGATGGCAAATCACAAGGATATTCTATCACTTTCCATGGTGGTAAACAGAACATCTACACAGTTTTAAACTATGGACGTCAGCAGTGAATTATATCATGAAATCATAAATATTTCTCTCACAGTTCCCCCTTTTGAGCACAAAGTCAGGCCTACCTCCTCAGGTACTTCAATATGGTTAAGCCACAGAGCCAGACTTTTTCCTTTCATGCTTCATTTCTTGTACTGGATTCCCTGAGAGGAACGGCCTACACATTATAAGCTCATTATATTTTTTTCGGGTCGCCACATATTTAAGCAAAGATATTATATTCACCCTTGGGTCATAGAGGGATAAAATCATTCGCTTTTTCTCAGCTTCACCAAGGTTTTTGTTGTCATCAGGACTTGGAAGGGGCCGTAGAAACGAGATGCGAGGCTCCTTATCACGTCTTTTAAGGAACACCAAGTCGTCTGGCTCGAGGTTGTGACTGTTCAGGTCCCTTCTTTGATCAGGAATGGAATCATAGACTTGTTTATGTACTGCCTTGAGGTGTTTGTGCAGGGCCTGTACATATCCTGTCATGTGGCTGTGTTGCATTTGTAAAACCTGCAGGAAATAAAGCCCTGTCTTGGGAGGGGTGCTAAACAGGATCTCATAGGGAAACAGTCTAGTCGTCTTATGAGGTGTGCAGCGAACTGAGAACAGGGCTAATGGCAGGCACTCTGGCCACGCTTTTCTTCCATAGCCTGATGAATTAGCTCTGTTTTATTTACTTGCTTTCCCTTTCCACTGGTCTAAGAGTGGTGGGGGATGTGAAATGCGTGTTCTATACTTAGGGTTTGTCCCCATGGCAAGTGTTTTCAGCCGGTTTTACAGACTGATTTCGGTTTTGTAGACCGTCTGACAAACTTTTACATGGGGCTCTATGGAAAACCCGTGCAGCGGTCCCCACTGCACGGGTTTTCCGCCGGACGTTTTTTTTACACCACCGGTGGTCCAAAAAACATTGAACATGTTAATTCTTCCGCCCGAAAACCGGAACAAATATGAACAAGTTTTGTGCACGGCCACAAAACAGAGCAAATGCCAGTCGGATAATCCAACCGGTATTTGCTCTTTGCCGTGGGGACGGGCCCTTAGTGTACTTGTAACTTCCCTCATGACATCCCGAAGTGAAGTGTGTCCCTCTATTGCTTTCTACTGTTTCTGGTAGTCCAAATCAACAAACAAGTTCTTTAATCAGCTTCCGGGAAGTTGCCTCTGCTGTTGCTTTTGGTACCGGGAAGGCTTCAGGCCAACCTGAAAAGAGGTCTACGCAACCAAGGACATATTCATATATCCCTAACTTGGGAAGTTGTATATAGTCAATTTTCACTCTTTGGAATGGGTACAGCCGTTGAGGGGTGTGTTTCTGGGTGACCTTTTTCTGTATTGTGTGTTGTACATGTCATACAGGCTTAGGAGTGCCTAGCTACAACAGTAATAAAGCTGGGTAGAACCCAATATTTGTCTACTAGAGAACACATGGTGGTCTTTGACTGGTAAGTCAGTCCATGGGCTGTTTGGGCAATCCTTGGGAAGAGGACCCACCAGAGGCAAAGCTTATTGCCGACGCACCACAGGCCACCCTTTTCTAATTGGGCTCCCTGTATTTTCTACTCGCCCTTTTTTTTTTTTTTTTTTTCCCCTGAGCTTCGTATTTAAGGGTCTTAATGACATCCGGAGTGACCGGGTCTATTGGGGACATGGCCTGTACATTCACGGGATCTTTAACACTAGGTTTTCTTGCAGCCTGTTTTACAGCTTTGTTTTCTCTAGCGTTTCCTCTGCTACGGGGGTGTCAGATTTTGTGTGTGCTCTGACTTTTATATATTCCAAGCTCTGTGGCCAATAACATGGCTTCCATCAGGTCTGTGACACTTTCTGCATTTTTTTTTATGGGTTTTTCATTTGATGCCTGGGATCTCCATATGGGGCCATAATCTTATGCTATTCCAAATACATATTGTGAGTCTGTGTATAAGTTCGCAGACTTACCCATGGCCGCCTTACATGCCTCTGTGAGTGCCTTCAACTCCGCTTACTTCGCAGACAGCTGGTGTGGGAGTGGTTCAGCTTTAATACCTCATGTTGCATAATAACCACATATTCAGCGTGTTACCTGTCAGCATTGTGGTACCTAGAGCTAGCCACTAAATACTCAAAATCTGGATTAGTCTTTCACATGGAAAAATCCTGTTGTTTCTTGGACCATTAGGGCCATACAGTTATGTTCTTCGTCTATCCCCTCTCTATCCTCTCCCTCCTTACCATTTGGATCTAGGGGGCATCAGCAATGCACACTGGAGGTGTAGTTGACGGACCATGGAGTTGTCATGGTTGCAGTTCAGAGAGAACGTCTTCTCCTGACTGTTTTATATGTAATCATCCCCAACCTTCAAATACTTGTTTGAGTATGTGACTGGTGAAGTCCGTTTTGGTTTTTGTCAGGGCCTCAAGGTCCATCCATATACACCTACCTATTGGTGGCTTGTATCTGCGCAACTGACTTAAAATTTTGTGTGGGGGATGTCTTAAGGTCAGGAAGTTGTTTGATAATAGCTAACTGGTCTCCTGGTTTCCATGGGCAATACTTAGTCACCTGAACAGTTTTGTGGCTTTTTACTGGGGGTTTTCAGTTCCAAAAAACCCCAAAAGTTTCAACATTCATATAATATACGGTCACCTATAACCGCCTCATTAATCCAGCATCCATCCTCCAATACTTCCCTAGATACGTTCTCCCATTTTCCTGCCTCCTTACACAGGTCACTGTCACGCAACCAACCTTTTTGATCCTTTCTGAAGTTTTTCCAGTAATTTCTGAATGTTCTTAACTGCCTCCTCCCCTTTTCTCTCCTCTCCCATGATTACTGCAGTCTTCCTTTCAGTGGTTCCTTCCCTTTGCCCAATGAGTTGCCCATGACTTGTTCCTGATATAGTACTGTCCACTGGGTCTGGCTCACAAAACACTTTAACACCCAAATGAATCAAGCCACTATACCCTATGGTGTTGTTGCATCTAGCTACAAGTAGTTCCTAACCCTTCGGATATGATCTAATAATCCTTATTCTTCTGGTACAACTAGCCTACCTCTAGCTCCTCCTCCTTCGGATAACCTCTAATAATCCTTTCCCTTCTGTTACAACTAGAGCAAATTGGCTGTTGGGAACCCCCTTTTTTGCTCATACACGATCTTCCACAATAACTACACAATAAACAATGAAAAGAGAAGGATGCAAATTGGTATCACAATGTGGTCAATGTCCATTCTACTCACTTCTGGAGACATTCCTCCTCATCTTCAGAAATTCCTTTAATCTCCACACACAATCTCTATTATTGCAGCCAACATATTCAGGATCACTACAATCACTCCACCCTGTCCTTTCACCTTTATCAAGTCACTGCCAACACTATTTCACTAGATTTCATTCAGACAATTTACCACACAATATGTTTGCGGTATATTCAGAACAATGACTCTTTCGACAACTTTCTTCTAAGTATGTTTCTTTAACCGTATCCCACAAACTCAAGTGTCCCTATCATAATTTCCTACCGTGGGGATTTCCTGTTGGTTTTATTTCACACTGGGTTCCTCATCAGTCATGATTTGTCCTTCATTTACGTACGTGTCATCAGTCAATAGATATTCAAACACAATCACATCTTATCATATTTTTATCAAAGTTGTTGAACCAGACTTATATTCTATTCTGTCTCTAACTTACCTGGATCAGGAAGTCGCACACACGGAGAGACAAAATGATAATGTAAGAAATAAGATCTTACCTTGCAGCTGCTTATTTTCTGACTGTCCGAGTGACAACTATCCCTTGCTTGTCTGGTTGGCCAGGATCTTCCATTCCTCTGGGTCCCTGTTCGGAACGTCATGTTTAATATCGCAATACACAAATTCAGATGTGATTGGGTTGCCAAATTAAGAAAGAAGACAAGATGATATTATACTCCAAGAAGCATTTTTGGCAGAGTCCATGTCTCATATCAGCATTCATTTTTTATTTATTATTGGCATTTTCAGTTATACAGGGTACTGTATTTTTGCACAAGTAATGCATTTATACATCACTAGTAACAAGTTACACAGTTTGTTAGCTATCAGTAGTCACCAGACACAAAAAGATGGAAAATTTCTTCTGTTAAGAATTTTGCAATCTTGTCAGAATTACACAGAATTACACAGTTTTAAATTATAGATGTCAACACATTTCAAGTGAGTTAGATCAATCCAATGTCCTAATATCATAAGCATTCCATAAAATCATAGATTTTTCTCTCAAACTGGGTAATGGGAAAGGTGAGTACAGATTGTTGTTGTTTTATTACATTAGCTGGTCTTTTTATATATTGCTGTTTTTTCTTTAATGTGGAAAAACTCCTTTAATTAAAAACATTGTATAAAATAGGTTTAGAAAATGTGAATTATTTAGTATATATGATTGGATTAAATACCTTATTAACTTTTGCAGAAAATTACTATGTAGCTCTGGATTTCTCGGGACATGGACAGTCCTCCCATATGCCTACAGGAATGAGGTATCAACATGTGGACTATGTGACCGACATACATAGGGTGGTAACATGTAAGTTGACTTTAATGCATTTTCATGACCCTTGCAATCAAAAAAACTTTAGGCACGGTGGTAGAAATGTATTAACCACTTAATGCAAAATACCATACATGGTACATCATTCTGATCTGTGTGGGCAAAGAAATGGCTAGAAGGAAGGAGGACACAATATTGCTATCGGTATATAAAAGACGGTATTCTTCCGTAATCAAAAAGGATATAAATTTTATTCAAACTTTGCATTAAAAATTTGAATGTCCACTGTAGACAGTTGTAAACAGATTCCACACATTTACTTTTCAGTGTATAAGCATTTTGCATTCACCTGGTTATTCACTATAGGTACTCCTTTACACTACGTTACCGCATAGGAGATCCCGTCCAAAACGGACTTGTATCCTTCAGCGTCCACGCTGTATGAGCTTTCCTCAACCCTCTCCTCTCAAGCAGCGCTACGTCTCGCCTGATGAATAAATACTAGAAGGAAGGAGGAGGCATCCTTTGTGGTCCCCATTGGTGACATGCAAACACCATCATGGGCCACCATAGGTTGCCATAGATGCCAGGGGCTTAACAAAGGCCCTCTATGCCATTTATGACTGTATTCCAACTAGCCCATGGTGAAGATATGGCCTAATAACTTGTCTACAGGTCTGGAAAAAGTTAAGAGTCCACTGCAAAATTTTCAGTTTCTCTGATTTTTCTCTTCAATGGTACATTTTTGGAGAAAAATGTACATTATTTTATTATATAAACCAGAGGTTCCCAACCCTAGTCCTCAAGGCACACCAACAGGTCATGTTTTCTGGCTTTCCTTAGCATTGCACAGCTGAAGTCATTATTGTCAGTGCATTCTGCACAGGTGATATCATTATTGTCAGTGCATTCTGTGGGAGATCCTGAAAACATGAACTGTTGGTGTGCCTTGAGGACTGGAGTTGGGGAACACTGATATAAACTACTGACAACATGTCTTCGAAATTCAAAGCAAAACTTTTTTTTATTTATTTGCAGTAAATGAGAACTCTTCAAAATAATAAAAAAGCAGCAGTGCTGTCAGACCTCAAATAATGCAAAGAAAACAAGTTCATATTTATTTAGTAACAATAAGACTAATGTTTTTAAGTCAGGAAGAGTTCAGAAATTAATATTTGGTGGAAAAACCATGATTTTGTCATTCAAATTTCTTTTGGCCTATTCCTAGCACTTGATTTGCCATCCAGCTTGTCCTATTGCAAGAGGATTGTGAAGACCACAGCAGTGTTTTTTATACTTTCCTTCATTAAATAAGATTTGGTTCAGGTGATCACCTAATCAGAAGCACATTAAGTAGAATGAGCTGGACTTTGGTTGGAATTCAATTGACACTGGAAGGGAATGGCTGTCTGACATGTAGAGATGCCGATTTTTAGAAAACTGTGCAGTGGTCTCTTAATTTTTTCCAGAGCTGTATAATTATATTTTCTTTTCTCTGTTCCCCAGCTTTAGGTTGGAAAAGATTCTCAATATTGGCGCACAGTATGGGTGAGAAGTTATTATATTATTACAAACCTAGTTCCTCAATTCCCTTCATTCTGTGGATGACAACCTGAAGTCTGATTTAGTTATAATGTAGATGGCCACATTAAATAACCCTATAGAAAGCATCACAGAAGAATGACCGTTGCGGAGGTATATGTTATGCTCAGAACTGATTTCAAGATGTAAATTGAAGGGTGAGGACACTGGTATAGCCAAGTTTTCCCATCTGGCTGTTTCAGATCTGCTGTTGCTAGTGGAGCCTGTTAGAGGGACATGGGTGATGGAGAGGTTTAACGACAAGACACAAGGCTACAGAACTCTAAGGTTCTGTCTATCTGACTTTAAAGGGAACCTGTCACATACATTATGCCCCCCCTTGCTGAGGGCAGCAGAAGCTAGTGTCAGACCTGCTGTTCCCAGCACTGTGCCCCTTATTCTGTAAGATGAAGCAGGTTTAGAGCATTTACCCCTTAAATCTTATTCATGAGCAGGTGTTAGCTCCACCCACCAAAGCCTAGCTCCGCCCACTGACAGTTATTCACATGTTTATACCTATTCAAAGTAATAGGTTTGTCAGTTGAGGTGGGCGGGGCTAGCCTCTGATTGGCCGGGTTTGAAAAAAAACTGACACTCTGAAGGACTCTTCGAAAACTGCAGATTTGAGCATTAAATACACGAAAGCTAAAGCATCTTACAGAATAAGGGACACAGCGTGGAAACAGCAGGTCTGACACTAGCTTGTGCTGCCCTCAGCAAGGGGGGCATAAACTATGTGACAGGTTCTCTTTAAATACTCGTCTAAAACTGAAACAAAAACAATCCCATTTACATCAATAGAAAATATGCATTGTAGTTCATGTAATGTGTATTTTCACCCCTCGATTTTTTTTTTTTTTTTTTTTTTTTTAAACTTAAAAAAAACCTTAGAACATGTTCATTCTTTGGTCATATTCCATGCATATGTGTGGAAATTTACTATTGATGTCAATAGTGATGGTTAAAACATTGCGTAAAACGCACCCAAAACATGTGTATGTGGTTTTTAACACGTATCTGCGTCCAAAACCAACCCGAAATGAATGGGGCCCCGTTTCTGGCTGTCAACTGCAAGTAATAAAACACTCAAATCCACATGCAATAACATGTAAAATACTCATTGAAAACGTTCTCGTCCAATGGGGCCAAATCTGACAAGTAAATTTTGCTCATCGTGTGGATGTACCTTAAAGGATTACAATTTGTCATGTAGGAAGATACACCCCTGTGCTGCTGAAAGACACATCAGGGAGGGACAATCCTGGCCAGGGCTGCTAGAGCAGAGAGAGGAGGTAGCTACAGAAGCTTGTGTAAACAAGATGGAGATCAGATCTGTTCCAACTGTAAAATGAAGAAAAATCAGAACAGCAATGTTTATGGTAATAGTCTTTATTTACTTTTGTCTACATGTTTAACGCTAATCAGTGAACAGGGAATAATCCTTTAAAGGTCACAGGTTGTATCATTGTCATGTGTATATACAGTATAGTATATACATACAGGCAGTCCCCGACTTGCATGGTTCCAACTTACATCTGTCCCCTAGTTACAAGCAGAGACTTTTGGGGCATGGCTGGGCGTGCTGACATCACACACTGAGTCACGCCCCATAATAACAAAGTGCCAGCATGCCACAGCAGCACATGAGATACAGAAAATGAGATGGAATCTTCCAATCAGGGGCAAAAATGGCAAAACAAATGTAAGAACTGTTCCCTGCACTATCCAAAACTAAAAAACACAAACATTTTGCTGGAGTTAAACATAATAAATGTAGCTGTTCTGACTTGCATACAAATTCAACTTAAGAACAAACCTACAGTCCCTATCCCGTTTGTAACCCAGGGACTGCCTGAGTGTGTATTGTGTGTTGTAATATATATATATATATAATATTTATTTATGAAGAATTATGTATCACTTATTGTACTGACAGAAGAATACCTTTCCTTTCCTTCTCTCTGCAGGGGGTGTTGCTGGAGGATTGGTAAGTCCATTCTGACATTTCCATTGAAATAAAGTTGGGGTACACTGGATAAATAGAAGCATGACTAGCATAGCGCAGAATAATCAAATGATGAACTGAAAGATGGTGTAAATCCCACATTCTCAATAATCAGCGGTCTACTTGTCTCCTTTGTTTATTTGTTAGAGGATCTGTGGCCATTCTGACAGATTCAGTAATACATTTGTAGGAGAAATAACAGAGGATAAAAAAAAAAACCACATAGCCTGTTATCACATTGCAAATAAGTGATAAAAATGCACATGATTTTCCTGAGTACAGTTTTTTTTTTTTTTTTTTTTTTTTATTATTATTATACTGCAATAGTACTGAACCATGTGAATACTATATAAATAGTCAGCTGATCTGATTTGAAATCTTTCCTTCCGTCAGAAAACTGTTCTGACGGCTGAAAGGGGTATTGTCACCACATTGATTAGCTTTAAACAAGTAGGCAAATGTATATAAAGACTGTTACCAACTACATTGCTCTTCCGATTTACTAACTTTCAAAGTTAGAATAGTTCTTATCTCCTGCTTGTTTACAAAAGACTTCCTAGAGACCACCGCTCTATGCTATAGCAACCCTGGCTGGGATGGAGAGGTCAGTCCCTGTTGTGCCTTATAAGTAGCACAGGAGCTTGTTTATCTTTTTTACTGACAAACTTTAACCCTTTGGAGTTCTGTAGCCTTCTGCGCTGCTGTTAAAGGAACACTGGTGATGGAGGGGTTTTAACAGGCTCAGCTAGTAATAGCAGAGCTGATATGCCAACCACTGCTGTAGAACCGCCCACAGCCTGACCAGGAATTGAGAGTCTGAAGCTGGCTGGGAAGAGCAGCCTCAGTGGAATAGCATGATGAGAAAACTTCTATGTGTGCCAATCAGAATGATTGTAGCTTAGTAGCAACTGAAAGCTGTATCTGACCGATTGGCTCCAGTATAGAGAATACGGTATAAAGACTGTATTGATTATAACATAAAACCAATTTCTCATCTTTATTATATCTTAACAAAATATCTGTGGCCCAACTCAGACCAGTTTCTGAATCAATCTGTAGGATCAATTTTAACTGGGCAGAAATCTGTGTATCCAAATGTAACCTAAGTAATAATAAAAAAAATATATAAGAAGCCCTAATCCTATGTCCAAAGAATCTGATTGGTTAGGCACTTTAGTTTTCTAATTGGCAATGGGTCCTTGTACACATGCAGATTTTTTTGCCCTTAAAAGGGTTTTATCTCATACAGTGAAGGCATATTGATAGGATATGCCATTAATGTGAGTTAGGTGGAACCCTCACCTATTTGGGGAACGGGTCCCAGGAACTCACTTTGGGACCCGCACCTTTCTCACATTGATGGCATATGCTATCGACGTGCCGTCATTGTATGAGGTGATAACACCCCTTTAAAAGGAATGTGTCATCAAAAAATGACTTATTGTGTAACTCACATTTTTTAAGAATTTTTGATGTTTTTTTTTATTTTATAAAATTTTTCTTATCACTTTCAATACTTTTTAAAAATTCTAAAGTCCTCTAGTTTTCACTTTGGCCACTAGGCCTAATAATAGTCTGACACTTCCTGTTCTATGGACAAAGATTTTCAGCAGTCTCCACATTATCAAGTAGGGTAACACTGAAAGGAGACACCAGTGTGTACAGATAACACAGGATCCACCAGTCACAATAGGAGATATTGCAGCTCGCCCTCCCTGCACAGTGACTTCTTCCCAGGTCACAGAGTCTAGAAAACTCTCCTATAGAAGTCAATGGGTCTGATCCTGTTCACAAGGCTCCCATGTGCATGAAGCTGCTGTAAAGCATCTCTCTAAATGCTGCTAAAAGCAGTGCAGGCAAGAGAGCTGTCCCCACAATCACATACAAACAACAGAATAGGGATATATACAATCAGAAAATAAAATCAGCTAAGAAGAAAATAATATGGATCAGGGTCTTGTTTTAATTAGTAAAAAAAAATAAAAAAATTGGCGACAGATTCCCTTTAATGAGCCTTGATCAATAATCCAGGAAGTTGATTGGTGCTGGTTCACTTTTATTTTCACATGGAAATGTTTGGGATGGGTGTTAATGACCATCCATTCTGTCATTTATTCAGTCCTCTCTGCCCATAGATCTATATTGTTTGTGGCACCATATGTCCACTTTACATAGGAAGAGACGCAGCCACCAACAATTATACTAAGGATGGAAGCAGCCGGTGAACAGACATTGTTATTTGTTGGCTGGTTGCAGGGCCTTTTGAATGGGGCAATTACTGGGGATGAAGGTTCATTCAGCCAGTAATTGGCCTGAGTGGTAGGACTACTAGAACACCCCAATCGGTCTATATAGTAGGAACTATACTGATTGTATAATTGTAGAAAGTGGCCTGTGATGGTGTTCATACATGTGTCCAGAAAGACCCCGTACACAGGACCTTATTATGGATCCGTGTTCTACTAATTCTGGACCTCTCTGTGCCTTTCATTTCATACAGACGTACACTAATTATTTTTTTTTTACTTTTGTCTCATGGATTACTATGGGATACTCTGTCACGGGTTGAATTATGGAGATGAAGAGTGTGCAGTGCCACATGGGGTGCTCTTTATTACAAGAACAATTGTCCTGTTATTCCTTGCTTTTTTTTCAAT
>JAODAL010053330.1:0-25363 GCA_025379985.1 Phyllomedusa bahiana | reverse complement strand
AATGAAGCGATTTTTATAAAAAGTTGCGTTTTTATGTTGCCCCTATTCTGACAGCATAGTTTCTTAATTTTTTGATTGGAGTGTTGGGGTTTTTTTTTACGAGATGAGTTGATGTTTTTATTGGTACCCTTACGGGGGCATGTGAGCTTTGATCACTTTTTTTAAGTTTTTGTAGGCTTTTGTAAAAATACGAATCCTGGTAGTGTTTTTTTTTTTTATTTTTTACAGCGGTCATGTGAGGTATAAATGAATGCTTTTTTTAAAATCAGCGGGTTTGATAGATTACAGTGTACCATTTTTGATATTTTTTAAATGTTTTATGTTTTACACAATAAAAACATTTTTATTTGAAAAAAAAACACTTTTTGCATCATCGCGGTCGGGCCCATCTTTTTTTTTTTTCTGATAATGGAGTGTTGGGTTTTTTTTTTGCGGGATGGTTGTTGTTTTTTTTGTACTTTTTTGGGGGGGGACAGACTTTATGATCGCTTTTTTTCCGTTTTTTTTGGAAGGGCGGGGTTGGGAAAAAAATACGCAATCTAGCAGTGTTTTTTTTTTTTTTTTTAATGCGTTCCTGTGCATTTCCCGTGAAAAGTTAGTTTTACTTGGGGATGGAGTTTACGGTGATACCCAATTTATGTATTTTTTTTATTTAAAAAGACATTTTTTTGAAAAAAAAAAGTTTTTTTATTGTGAAAAAAATATTTAGTTTCGCTATCTTCAAATGCCAGAACTTTTTTTTTTTTTCCGTATACGAGGTGTAAGGTTTTTTTTTGGGGGTGAACTGCGTTTAAATTGGTTCACTTTGATGTTGATATGAGTTTTTGTGATTTTTTTACTCTTTTAGGGCTCCCAGGATGAACAAAAATCGCAATTCTGTGACTGTTTTTTTTGGGGTTTTTTTTACGGCGTTCACCGTCGGGTTTTTAAAGACAGATTTAAGGGGGGTCGTTGAGCGGCGATACCAAATTGGGTATTTATATTTTTTTGACTTTTTTGGGGCGATTGGGGTTTTTTAAAGGGGGGAAAAGGGCATGGGACGTGTTTTTATTTTATTTTTTTTGTTTTGTTTTCTTTTTTACACTTTTTTTTTACTTTTTCCCTTTTTTCACTTTTCCCCAGGGGGTTTTTATGAAACGATCCGAGTTCATGCAATAGGGAAACAGATACAGTTATAGTGTATGTGGTCTCCATGGCAACTTCTGTCACGCTGCCCACAAAGCATTGTGGGAAACTTTTGGGATTTTCAAGACAACCCGGATGTCTCTTTCCCCCAAGCGTTTGGGGGGCCCCTGGGCCCCCCTTAGGAGGGTAAGGGGGGCCTTTGACGAAGGGGGTTCGCGACCACGATGTTGGGGGGAACTTTGGGGGGGAAAATTTCCCCCGCGGGCCAAGAGCTAATGGGGAGTGGGGGAATGCGGCATGATCCCCAGCGGAAATTTATACCCGGGGGTTTCCATCCCGGATCTTGCGCGCCCCGCCTGTGACCGGCAAGATCCCCCCTTAAAGTACCATAAAATTTGGGGGAAACCCCAAACCCGACCTTTGGCAAAAAAATGAGTAGAAAAATTGTGGGTTTTAAGGGGTTAATGCCGGGTTTAAACCCCAAAATTTAATTTTAAATTGTTTGTAAAATTGGGGTTTACTTTTTATTTTTAATTTTTTTGTCAATGGATCATTGTAATTAGTGTTGTGCTTTAGAGTCAAAGTCAAAATCAACCAAATTTCTGAAATTGTATTCAGGTGGATCCAAAAAAATTTGCCAAAAAAAGCATGTCTAGTTCAACTCCAACCATAAACTTTACTCCAATCCGATGTAGACTCAAACCCCAAACCTAACTTCAACACTAACTGCAACTTTTAACCTAACACCAACCTTAGCTCTAACTGCAAGACTAACCCTAACTCCAAACCTAACCCTAAACTCCCAGATGTTCCTATGTACACTACTGTTCAAAAGTTTGGGGTCACTTAGAAATTTCCTTATTTTTGAAAGAAAAGCACAGTTTTTTTCAATGAAGCTAACATTAAATGAATCAGAAATACACTATAAACATTGTTAATGTGGTGAATGACTATTCTAACTGCAAACGTCTGGTTGTTAATGCAATATCTACATAGGTGTGTAGAGGCCCATTTCCAACAACCATCACTCCAGTGTTCAAATGGTACATTGTTTTTGCTAACAGTGTTAGAAAGATATTAGATATTTTGAACACCATTGAAAACCCTTGTGCGAGTATGTTAGCACAGCTAAAAACAGTTTTGCTGATTAGAGAAGCTATAAAACTGACCTTCCTTTGAGCTGGTTGAGAACCTGGAGCATTACATTTGTTGGTTCGATTAAACTCGCAAAATGGCCGGAAAGAAAAATCCATATCTGAGACTGGCTAATAAAAGGAAAAGATGAATATGGGCTTAAGAACACAGACATTGGACAGAGGAAGATTGGAAAAAAGTGTTCTTGGGCAGACGAATCGAAGTTTGAGGTGTTTGGATCACATAGAAGAAAAATTTGTGAGACGCAGAACAACTGAAAAATGCTGGAAGAGGGCCTGACGCCATCTGTCAAGCACGGCTGGGCGTATTGGTGATGGTCTGGGGTTGCTTTGGTGCTGGTAAAGTGGGAGATTTGTACAAAAGGGAAAAGGGATTTTGAATTAAGGAAGGCTATCACTCCATTTTTCAACCATACCCTGTGGACAGCGCTTGATTGAAGCCAATTTCATCCTGCAATAGGACAATGACCCAAAGCACACCTCCAAATTATGCAAGAACTATTTAGGGAAGAAGCCAGCAGCTGGTATTCTATCTGTAATGGAGTGGACAGCACAGTCTCCAGATCGCAACCCCATTGAGCTGTTGTGGGAACAGCTTGGACCGTATTTGGGACGCAAAAAAGTGCCCATCAAGCCCAAACCAACTTGTGGGAGGGACTTCTGGAAAGCATGGGGTGAAATTTCTCCAGATTACCTCAGCAAATTAACAGCTAGAATGCCAAAGGTCTGCAATGCTGCAATTGCTGCAAAGGGAGCATTCTTTGACAAATGCAAAGTTTGAGGAAGAAAATTATTATTTCAAATAAAAATCATTATTTCTAACCTTGTCAATGTCTGGACTATATTTCTATTCATTTTGCAACTCAAATTTTCTAAATAAAAGTATGAGTTTTCAGGGAAAACACAAAATTGTCTGGGTGACCCCAAACTTTTTAACGGTAGTGTGTATATATATATACTGTATATATATATACTGTATATATTTATGTGTATAAGTTCTCCAGTTTATAAGGTAGCAAAACATAACAAAATGATTTAAATGAAACTATTATACCCTGGTTCCCCGAAAATAAGACACACCCGAAAATAAGACATAGTGCATTTTTAGTTATGAAATTCAGAGTTTGGCTGCTTATCGTGATGTTTGTGATGAAATCACTACAGTGTATTAATACATGTTGATGTTTTGTTGAACAACAAATGTGAATTATTGTTCATAGAATAATAAAAAATTCCCTAAAATTAAGTCTTAGCTCGTCTTTAGGAGCAAAAATTAATATAAGACACTGTCTTATTTTCGGGGAAACAGGGTAATCATACTGACTTGCTGAATGACTTAACTTTCCAAATCATGGAAAAATTTGTAAAAGTTTTTTGATACCTTATATAGTGCAAAAGTCAGTTATGTTGATAGAAAAAAAAAAAAAGTTTAAGTACTTTGAAGGCAGGAATGAATAAACAAAGACAAACTTTGCCAGAAATGGGAAAGGGTTAATAACCTGAAATAGAGACTTATATTGGAATTTTATATTACAGCACAATTACTGTGTGGCTACATTATTTTTAGCGCACAGATAATTTAATATTCTAGTCAAGTGGTGCACCTTATTGTTATCTGAAGAGCTCTGAACTGCTCCATGCTTTTGTGGGTAATAAACTATTATGCCCTAAATAGCTTCACCCTCCCATAGCCGAACATTATTCATTTATTAAAGAGATGTTTGCCCTTCCATCATACTATAGGACTCCAGTAATATAGTCAGAAAGTTATCATTCCCAACTGCATTAGTCCCTATATGCCAAGCATTGCTATGCATCTGTACAGTGTATTTATAAGCTCATATTGATGCCTGCTGAATACTAAACACAACCTTCCCGCAGAAAGGAAGAAGAGGAAAACTCATTTATAAACCAGATTACAACTTACAGACTTGTAAGCACATTATTGTTAGAATTTATTGCAATACACAACATGACTGGATTAATGGAGGAAATCAATGTTTTTCATCAACATATTTCATAAAAATAGGAATTAAGGTCATTTTGATGATCGGACTGTAATTTTTCCAGTTGTACCAAGAATTTTTGCCCCTATAGAAATAGTTCACTTTTTTTGGTCCATAGAATCCTAATTCTTGTCTTCAAAGGTTAGCTGGACAATGTTTTTCAATTGTCTACAGTCATAAAAATCATCTACATACTCATAAAGTGAATCACAAACAAGGTGAGTTGTTTTACTAATACATCCCAATGGGCAACAAACCAGCAAAACACAAATCATTATGTACTATAGAGTGAAGCTATAGAAGGACTTGGCTGCCCGTATACGGTTAAAGAGGTTTTGCAACTTGGCGAAATCCCTTTGTGGGGCAGACTCATAGTAAGCTATGAGGGAGCCTCTGCAAACGGGGAGATGTCTGTGCTTGCACAGTTCCTCCTGTTTTTTTTCTATGGACGTTCTGAATAGTTCTGAATATAGCCAAATGTTTCAAAACTCCCATAAACATGAATGAGGGTGAGCTTTGCAAGCACGATCATCTCCCTATTCAATGAGGCTGGCTTGTATTGAGCTACAAGCTGGTCCCTGAAAGGGATGTTGTCAAGTTGGCATGGGTAACAGCTGAGAGGTCAGTGAGAGCACCAGACAAAGCGTATGTCAGGAACCTAGCCAGGTTAAAGGGATAGAAGTCTAAATAGCACCTTCACTAAGTAACTTGCTGTATAGCTCAGGTAAAGAGTAGCCCTTTAAATATAGTAGGATAAGCATAAGTTTTAGAAACAGAGCTGAAGCATATGGACAGTTACCACCATGCCTGCATCCTAAAGAGTTCGGGACTGGAATTACATGAAAGATGACACCGTTTGCAACAAGAAGCTTCAAAGGGAACAGAGGACATTGTGCAGCAGCCATCACAAGTGAGAGACAGAATATGACACATATTACAATACAAGGCAAGGTGTCCCATGTTGTTGTGTGCTCATTAAGACAGACAGCTCTTTGACAGCTCAGTCTGCAGCCCCTCTCTTTCCTCTCTTTAATGCTGATGTAAGCTGAAACCTGAAAAAAATTGAAATAAAATAAGTTCAAATCATGTTTGGCCAATCGGAGCATGTTAATAGGAATGGAGGTTAGTGGAGATAGCTGTAGGCTCAATAAATGTTTAGCTGACACCTATATTCTGTGTATAACCAACTTGTTTTAGGAAGATGACCTTTGTTCATATGCCTTTAAAGACATATGAACATCAGATAGAGGGACCTAATCTACCCTTTGGGACCTAATCTACCTATCTATCTCTCTATTTTTTACCCATCTATTGATCCTCTATCTACCTATATTTATTTGGAGGAATGCCTGTCTTACATTGCCTTTAAATATCAGCTATCTGCAGCTATTTTTTGGCTGTTCCAATGTTCCAGGATCATCTGTTGACAGAGTATAATCTTCAGAAGTGAAATTGCCAACATACTCCCACAGGTCACGTCTTATCCTTTGATCTCAAACATTGTTCTGACGAGATCAGTATATTATTCCAGATATTACTTGTCACCATAATTGTCAGTCATTACTTCTATATCTAGGAGATGAAAGGATGAGTGAAGTGAACTCTTGATTCTACAGCTGCAACCTTTACTCTTGGCCATATACATGCATTACCAAGGAAACTTTATGATACTTCACCTATGAAAGAAGATACAAGTCAAGCAAAGTCTTTTACCAATAGAGAGTGTTGGAGGCCTGCAGATGCCCGGTCTATGGCAAATTATAGAGTTCTAAGATGCCATAGCCATAGCATGTGAGAATCCCGTATATCACTATCTATTAATCAAATCCACACATCAGTTATTTCAATACCCACACACTGATGACATTGACTGCAACTGACTGCCAGAAAGAGGAACCTGTAACCATTACTGTAATTTCCAGTAGGTGGATGGGTTCTGATATTGACAGATACTGAAATAATGATTTTAATGGACACTAACTCCCACCTTCTTCTCTGTTTCATTATGACCATTGAGTAGGTATCTGCCTGCTATTCACACTATTGATTTATGTTGGGGGATGGTTTTTGGGAAAGACAGGGATGTTTTCTCTTTATTATATTGCAGGTTCTTCATGGGACTGGATTTTACTTATGTATTGATTATAACATGCTGCAATCTAAGCAGAAATTTTGTAGAAGGATATTCTCACCATTGTTCTACAGTCAATATAAATCCATTAAAGTACAAAGCAATTATGGTAACTGTGATGAATAGTAGTTACAGTGTGCAATAGAGGAGTCCTGCTAGGTGTGTCTGTATACAAGGCATCTGCAGGAGGGCAACCATAGTCAGTGTCCCAGATAGATATAGCCACTGTTACTCTATCAGCCACAGAGTGCCATTAGTGTACCCTATATCAGTAAGGCTCATTTGGTGGTTGCATGTGGCACTTATATGCCAAGGATAGAAGATCAATTTATATGGTGCAACTGCCTTTCCTGGATAATAATCAGATATAAGCACTCTTTTCAGCTGAGAACTCTTCCCAACCCTAAAGAAAGGAGAACTCTTCTGTTTTCTTCTCTGTTATAGAGGCAATTATTTCAATATTATTGAGTTTGGGATTACTTGAAGACACAGAAGGATCTAAGCAGCTATATCCACAGAATGGGCTGACACTGACAGGCTGAAGGCCCACACATTTAACCTCTGCAGCAATGCTGGCAGCACTCATACAGCTATTTTGAAAAGACAATCTCTGGATATGACACTGAGCACGTGCACTCAACTTTTTTGGTCGACCATGGCGAGGTCTGTTCTGAGCTGAATCTGTCTTGTTAAACTGCTGTATGGTCTCGGCCACCGTGCTGCAGCTCAGTTTTAGGATGTTTGCAACCCTCTTATAGTCTAGTCTATAGCCTTTATGTAGAGCAACAATTCTTTTTTTCAGATCCCCAGACAGTTATTTGCCATGAGGTGTCATGTTGATCTTCCAGTGACCAGTATGAGAGAGTGTGAAAGTGATAACACCAGATTTATCACACCTACTCACCATTCACACCTGAGACTTTGTAACACTTACATGTCACATGACACCGTGGAGGGAAAATGGAAAATTGGACACAATTTATCCATTTTCACTTAGAGGTTTACTCACTTTTGTTGCCAGCGGTTTAGACATTGATGGCTAAATGTTAAGTTTTTTTGAGGAAACACCAAATTTACACTGTTAATACAAGCTGTACACTGACTGCTTTACATTGTATCAAAGTGTCATATCTTCACTGTTGTGTTATAGAAACATATAATACAAAAACGACAAAATGTGAGGAGTGTACTCAGTTTTGAGAGATACTGTATATTTAAAGATATGTATATATCAACTCAACATACAATGTAATGGGGCCTTGCATGCAGCTTTTACTCCTACAAAAGGCTGCACATCCCATTTAGTTGAGGCTGGCTTAAAGAGTATTTTATTACACAGCTGTATTCATGACCAGGTTTTTATTTTTTATTTCGCTAAACACAAGTGTGGGTAAAAACAAAAAAATGCTTACATGAACCAGAAGCATTGAAAGAAAAAGTTACATGTATACACTACCGTTCAAAAGTTTGGGGTCACCCAGACAATTTCGTGTTTTCCCTGAAAACTCATACTTTTATTTATCAAATTAGCTGCAAAATGGATAGAAATATAGTCCAGACATTGACAAGGTTAGGAATAAATGATTTTTATTTGAAATAATAATTTTTCTACTTCAAAACTTTGCTTTCGTTCAAAGAATTGCTCCCTTTGCAGCAATTCCAGCATTGCAGACCTTTGGCCTCTAGCTGTTAATTTGCTGAGGTAAATCTGGAGAAATTTCACCCCATGCTTCCAGAAGCCCCTCCCACAAGTTGGATTGGCTTGATGGTCACTTTTTGCGTACCATACGGTCAACTGCTCCCACAACAGCTCAATGGGGTTGAGATCTGGTGACTACGCTGGCCACTCCATTACAGATAGAATACCAGCTGCCTGCTTCTTCCCTAAATAGTTCCTGCATAATTTGTAGTTGGCTTTGGGTCATTGTCCTGTTGCAGGGTGAAATTGGCTCCAATCAAGCGCCCCCCACAGGGTATGGCATGGCATTGCAAAATGGAGTGATAGCCTTCCTTATTCAAAATCCCTTTTACCTTGTACAAATCTCCCACTTTACCAGCACCAAAGCAACCCCAGACCATCACATTACCTTACAGCGTGCTTGACAGATGGCGTCAGGCCTCTTCCAGCATCTTTTCAGTTGTTCTGCATCTCACAAATGTTCTTCTGTGTGATCCAAACACCTTAAACTTTGATTCGTCTATCCATAACACTTTTTCCCACTCTTCCTCTATCCAATGTCTGTGTTCTTTAGCCCATATTAATCTTTTCCTTGCATTAGCCAGTCTCAGATATGGCTTTTTCTTTGCCACTCTGCCCTGAAGGCCAGCATCCCGGAGTCGCCTTTTCACTGTAAACGTTGACACTGGCGTTTTGCGAGTACTATTTAATGAAGCTACCAGTTGAGGACCTTTGAGACACCGCTTTCTCAAACTAGAGATTCTACTACTTGTATTGCTGCTCAGTTGTGCAGCAGGGCCTCCCACTTCTCTTTCTACTCTGGTTAGACCCTGTTTGTGCTCTCCTGTGAAGGGAGTAGTACACACTGTTGTAGGAAATCTTCAGTTTCTAGGCAATTTCTCGCTTTTAATAACCTTCATCTCTCAGCACAAGAATAGACTTTCGCGTTTTACATGAAAGTTCTCTGTAAAACGGTTTTCAAGGGTGTTCAAAATATCCAATAGCTTTCTTACACAGTTAGCAAACACGATGTACCATTAGAACACTGGAGTGATGGTTGTTGGAAATGGGCCTCTATATACCTATGTAGATATTGCATTAACAACCAGACGTTTGCAGCTAGAATAGTCATTTACCACATTAACAATGTCAATATAGAGATCTTTCCCAAGATTTATTTATACCCAGGGCTGTATCTAGAACAAGGGGTCATCCTCTACGTCTTGAGGAACGAAAGTTTCTACATAAACATAGAAAGGGATTCTTTACTGTAAGAGCAGTGAGACTGTGGAGGTCTCTGCCAAAGGAACTTGTCATGTTGAATTCACTAACAGAGTTAAAAAAGGGTTTGGATACATTTCTGGAGCGTAATAATATAACAAGTTTCAATGACCAGGATTCTGGAGAAGGGTCGTTGATACAGGGATTTTTCCGATTGCCAGATTGGAGTCGGGAAGGAATTTTTTCCTAAAATGAGGACAATTGGCTTCTACCTCATTGGGGTTTTTTGCCGTCCTCTGGATCAACACCTTAGCACAACAGGCTGAACTGGATGGACGTCTCGTCTTTTTTCGGCCTTACAAACTATGAAACTATAGAGTGGATTTCTGATTCATTTAATGTTAGCTTCATTTAAAAAAAACTGTGCTTTCCTTTTGAAAATAAGGAAATTTCTAAGTGACCCCAAACTTTTGAACGGTAGTATATATAAAATTAGTTCCATACATCTTAAAAAGGTTGACCTGTTACCTTTTTCTTTTCTTTTTGGATACTGCTACCCTTTTAAAATAAAAAAATACTTCCATCTCCTCTCACCTCGGAACTAGCACCACTCTGTCCTCACTCTGTTTCCTGTTTTCTTCTGATGTCACATAATGGTGATGTCAGCTCTGGTACGAGGCTACTATAGCGACTGCGGCTATTCTTTGCCATTGGCTGACATCACTGTTTGGAGTACTTATTCCCGAACTAGTGAGCGTACATTTTTTTATGATTTTAAGGCTACATCTGCACGACAGTGATTTACTGTCAGATTATTAAGCAGATTCCATATTTAGAATCTGCAAAAATCCAACTGTAAATTATCCCCATAAACATCAATAGAAAATCCAAATTGTAGTCTACACAGCTTGGATTTTCTGAGGTCGGATTTGAAATCCGAAAACTGGGTAAAAAGACTTAGAACATGTTCTATAATCTGCCATTTTTTTCATGGGATGTCCAAAGTCCGAAAACTGCAGCAAAAAAAAACAAAAACAGGACAAAAATCAGTACAAAAACAAAACACGAGTGCAAAATACTGGTCGGATTCTGATTAGAATCCGACAAGTATTTTGTCCTCTGCCGTGTGGACGTAGCCTAAAAGGACAGTCATAACCTAAAAAAAATAAATAAAATTAAGTTAAAAATCACTTTGATGGAGTTGCTTCTGCAGTACTTCTGTATGAGACAGTTGTAGAAATTTCTGCAACAAAGTAGTGTTACTTGGAAGCAACGCAGCATGCCCAATTTGTTCAGTGCACCAATAATAGCCAAGGACAGGGGATTAGTAAAAGCTAAAATGCCATATAAAGAGGAATACTGGCTGGCTAGCAATACATATGGAACATCCCCATACTGATTGTCAGAGCAGAATTATGGGCCCCTGGGCAGAGCACTGCAGTGGGCCCTGACAAATACACGCCATCACACTTGGTCATGCTACAAGCCCACTCCTCCCCCCCCAAGCACACCCATATTTTCACGCCACTCATGTCTGGATATCGGCAGCCTGTAGCCTACAAGACTAATTGTCACGGCAGGGAGCCTTTGGCTCCCTTCTCCACCATGGTTTTTAACTGTTTGCACATCCTAAAAACACACAAACAGTCAGGGGCGTTGCTAGGGTCCTAAAACATCCGGGGCTCGGGCCCTTTGTGTTTTTCCCACCTCATTGTGAACTGCGGATGTTTTTTTACAGAGAAAAACCTTCTGTTCCTGTCACTAATTTTCTGCACATCCCACACAGATCCCGTCCATCTCCTCAGCAGTCACTGTACAGTAAAAATCACCAATGACAAATTTACTTTTTCAGAACTTCTCACCTTCATATGACAATACCCCTAAACAGTCACCAAATAATCCACCGATACATGGAGCAAATCTACCAGACAAGTGATTGTGACTAAAAACACTCCTACAAAACCAAGACCCAAAACTATTACTACTTAAGGCTCAAATAATCCTGCCAGACCCTGACCAAACGCGACCCCCACATGTGACTACCAGCTGTACACAGGCTCTGATTACATATACCACCGCCATACAGGGGCCATATAGTGGTAGATACTAGTTGTATGTAGACTCTGCAGACATATAAGTGATTACCCTGCTGTTACATTTAGTAACTCACCGGAGACGTCTTTTCTGATCAGCGTCGTTCACTTTCCCTTTTCTTCTCCATCCGGTTCACACCTTCATGCTGATATCTCCCGGCCAATACTCGTCCCTGAGGATTTGGACACAAATATCTTAGAATCCTCACATTTCCAGCAACTCCTTAATTTTAGGTATAGCAGTCCCCTCAGTTAGGTATATAGGGGCACTGAAGCAGTATATGGGGGCCACAGGCAGTATATGGGGCACTGAGGCAGGTATATAGGGGCACTGAGGCAGTATATAGGAGCACTGAGGCAGGTATATAAGAGCACTGAGGCAGGTATATAGGGGCACTGAGGCAGTATATAGGGGCCACAGGCAGGTATAGGGGGGCACAGGCAGGTATAGGGGGGCAAAGGCAGTATATGGGGCCACAGGCAGGTATATAGGGTCATTGAGGCAGTATATGGGGCCACAGGCAGTATATGGGGGGCACTGAGGCAGTATATAGGGGGCCACAGGCAGGTATATGGGGCCAAAGGCAGTATATAGGGGGGCACAGACAGGTATATAGGGGCAACAGGCAGGTATATAGGGGCATAAGGGCACTGAGGCAGTATATGGGGGCAATGAGGCAGTATATGGGGGCCACAGGCAGGTATATGGGGGCACAGGCAGGTATATGGGGGCACCCGGCGGTATATAGGGGCAACAGGCAGGTATATAGGGGCACAGGCATCATATGGGGGCAATGAGGCAGGGATATGGGGGCCACAGGCAGCATATGGGGGGCCACAGGCAGCATATGGGGGTCACAGGCAGGGATATGGGGGCCACAGGCAGCATATGGGGGTCACAGGCAGGGATATGGGGGCCACAGGCAGGGATATGGGGTCACAGGCAGGCATTATAGGGGCCACAGGCAGTATATAGGGGCACTGAGGCAGGTAAACGCTATTAAAATAACAACATTAATACTCACCTTAACTCCCCGGCGAGAGCGGGGCTCCGTACTCTTCAGCCCGAGCTCCTCCGGCAGCTCCTCGTGTGCACGGCCTGTAACGCGCTGTGCGCCCGAGGACAGGCAGTGTCTCGATGACGTGATGTCATCGCGACGCTGCCGGCTGGAGGCCGCACGGGGCCGCGGCGGGTCCTCAGCGCTGTGAGGACCCGGCAGCCCCGTGGTGTAGGACCTGCGGGTCCGACACTGTCTGCGGGGCAGGGAGCGCTCACTCTCTGCCCCGCAGAAGCCCTCAGCTGTGTGTGCGTCCAGCGGACGCACATGCAGCTGAAGAGCCAGTCGGTGCTCCAGGCCCAGCGCAGAGGCCTGGAGCCCGGGAGACTCGGGGCACAGGGGGTTTTATTCGGGGCCCGAGCCCCGAATAAAACAGCCTAGCGACGCCCCTGCAAACAGTTAAATAAGCAAAGCCAACCAAGAGGTCCAGGGCATGTTTCTTGTATTCCTGGAATATACATACACCACTCGGGGCCCCTATACTTGTGGGGCCCCCGGGCAGCTGCCTTGTGTGCCCAATGGAAAAGATGGCCCTGCTGATTGTAGGCCAGTACTGAGGTCTGGCAGTAGGATAAAGTAATTGATCTAGATAAGTCAATTCTATTGAGTACAATTTGAAAATGATGCATGTGGTTTGTTCATTTTAGTATCTTAGTATATAATCACCTTCAATCTGTTATGTCTGATGTTAATTTCAAAGTATGAGCAGTAGCCAAAGGCAACCAATTATTATTTAGCCTTGTGGGTTGCTGCTTCTTATGAAAGAAAATGCCTACCATGAAAGCCAGTTTCACATAACCACATTTAATTTCTGTTTTATCTTTTTACCATTTGTATATGTTTAACTTGTAGTAGCAGAAGTGTGCTTGCTGCAATTAAAGAAGCTGAGGCTTCCTGAGATACATTGTGTATCAACTTTAGACACAATGAATGGAACCCATTTTTTAACTTTAAGGAATATACAGTCGGTCCTGGTAAGAGCAAAAACTAGTGGAAAGAGAGGCCAGGGGAATTGCTTGGGTGTTGGGTGCTATATTAACCCCCAATAAAAAGCCAACAGAGCTGGATGGTAGAAAGTCCTTTCAGGAATGGTCTGAATATTTGCAGTTGTGGAAAAAATGCAAACTAATAATGCTTTCAAAAATAGTGTTAAAGGGGTTTTGCCACAAACTCATCCTGTATCTAGCTCTTCAGCTCTGTGTGCTCAGAGGCGTGTGTGATTTGTTTGAATTGCATGTCATGTGACCCACCAGGATGACATTCCCATGCCTTTCCTCATTAGTAAAAGAAAGGTCTGTTTATGTAAAGACTGTGAGAAGTTTCAATTAGCTCAGAGGTAAATTTTTTCCCCTCACAGCACAAGGGTACTAGGTTCAAATCCCTGCAGGAACCAAACCTATGGACTTTTTTTCTCTTTGTTAATGGTAATACCTCATTGAGGTTTGTTTTTTTAATCTATTTGCACTATTTGACTAATTGCTAAGGAGTACAGAGGACGGGAGTAGAATGACGAAATTAGATTTAACCTCGAGTCCCTGAAGGGGAGGTGATGTCTGAGCATGTTGGCCCAGGACTGAAGATTCTCATCACTGGTCGTATCCCCGGGGAATGACGAAAAACAATGGATCACAAAAGGGGAGCAGCACTGTAAAACAAAAATGGTACCGAATCTTTAATAAGGATGAATGGTGAAAATGTTTTTATTTATTTTAACTTCCCGTAAAATTTTACTTTGTGGCAAAACCACTTTAATAGTTTATTTTTATCAATTAACAAGATGCAAATTGACTGAACAACAAAGAAATCAAAATGAAATCAATACTTAATGTGAACGCCCTTTGCCTTACAAACACATCATTCTTCGGGTACTTGCGACCTTTTTGGGGGAAAAATTGGTGGGGGAGTCTTTCCCAAAAATATTCTGGAGAAGTAAGCACAGTTTTCTCCCGATGAATTTCTCAACCCCTTTTGATCTTTAGTAATTCCAGATGCCCGGGGATGATGGTGATTGCCACATTATCACTTTTACACTGAAGATAGTTCTTAATGACATTGGGCTATGTTTGGGGTGGCTCTTCTCCTGCAGTAAAAATTTGAGAACTCCCTAATGGTAGACATCTCATTCTTGTAGCATTTGTTCCCCACCTGCCTAAAACTTTGACACTGTACTCTATGGGTGACATGTGTGAAAGGGTTTTTCTCAACTTTCTGGCGTAAAATGCCCCAAAATTGAGAGGTTCCCTAAATTCCAGATGTATGGCACATCAAACGAACATGTTTTGCAGATTATGCACCAGACTCCACACTTTGTAATGTGGCAAACATGAGGGGTTGCTTGGGGGGTGTCGCACCACACTCATAATATTAGACACATTTATGAATGTAGCTTGTCAAAATAGGCGCTTAGCTTAAACGGGCAGACCTATTTCAATGGGTCTGTTGACCCTGAGCAGTCGAAATTTGGAATAGATTTCCCTTTAGCGAAAAAAATGTCTTTTTTTCTCAATTTATAGCAGTAAAATAATAAAAAGTGGTTTATGCTAATTATCAAAGTATATAAAATGATATATCTCAAAAATATTAAATTATCTCCTATAAAGTGTATTTAAGATTAATTTAATCTAAAAAAATTTTAAATTAAATAATAAAGAATAAAACAATAACACTACCCTAAATCCGTTCTCAATTGTTATTTTCGGAGCGTGTATTAAATGATTAAAGACACTCATAGCAGGCTAGAAAAAAAAAAAAAAAGGTGTTGAAAAACGTCAGTAAATAGAAACTTTGGTAGTGATTTGTATGTTGCACCCCAAGTCCCCAGCAATACCTGTGGTGTGGGCTATTGATAATGTCGTAATGTTTGGGGGCATTACAATGCATATTTAACGCATTACTAATGCGCCAAAGTTCCGTAATGCACCAAACACATAGGCAAAACGCGTCAAACTTTAAGTGCCATTTATGAGCGCAGAAAAAAAAACTTTCATAGATTCAAAACACTTGATACACTGAAAAATAGATGCAAAAATTCACTTTGACGCGTCATCTTTTATACATGTCTCCCTAGGTTCCCATGGAGATTTTTTTACACAAATCCGAACATGGAATACAAATCAGAAATCCCATAAAAACTTAATGAAATCTATATCCCATTGTTTTTAGTTATTATACTAAAAAAAGACATAATATGTTGCTTCTTTGACACTGAATTCCATCAGATTCCTTGTCAGGTAGCTCAATCACAGATTAGCATAATTGAAAAGGGGCAAATCCACATACAAAACCATGACTGAATCTGCAGCTCTAAATCTGCAGATTAGCAGCAGAGGTCCAAATGCCGGCCTCAGATTGGATATCTACAAAGAATGGACATACCCTTGATTATGACTGGTCTCTGATGATTACATAAATGTAGGGCTCATTGCAGTACAATCTTGAGAGTTCTGTCTTGTAACAAGCCTGTCTGGGTCCGTCACAATAACCAGGACAGATTTAATTCTCCTAAAAGACAAAAAAAAAATAAGGCTCCCGTTTAGTGACTGCTAGTGTGGAATTTAAATACAAAAGAATATAAGAAAATTGTATAACTTTTCATTTCACTAAATATTAAGTTTATTTGCTGAGACTGGAAAACCCCTTAACACTTGGAATGAATTACTTTTGAGAAGTGCATGTTTCCTAAGAGATAAAACTACAAAAGGAGTCATTATGCAGAAATCTCCATCTAGTCTGTCATCCACACGGGGAAAGGAAGATAACTATTTCAAACTTACAATCTCAAGTACATTTGTAAATAAAACTCACATGTTCTGTTAAGGCAATTTCTCCTAGACAAATGACTGAACTGGAAAATAAAATGTTTTTTTTTATTTCTACATCCTCTAAAAAGTAATGTTTTATCTTCCAGATTTATTTCTAAACCCCTTAAAGACCAGGCCTGTTTTGGCCTTAAAGGGGTTTTTTTCACCCAAACATTTCACAGAGTCACAGGCAGCTTCAGACTTATGGTCAGACTGTGGGTGATTCTATAGCAATGATTGCACTGGCCACTCGCTAGATGCGGGCGGCCAGTGCAGAGGTATTTACCTTATGATAGAACCTTTGCAGCAATTGTTTCTATATCACATAAGTGTATTATTTAAATCCTTTTGCAATATTAAACGACTTTCTGAAAATAAAAAAGTGAGAACTTTTTTTTTAGCAACAATCAACTTGATTAAATTATTTTACTGAGTCTTACTCAACAACTTCACAAATGCTATCATTTGATTGCTTATACAATGCTTTCATATGCTCAATACACCAAAATTTTAATGTCTGTAAAAACCTACAGCGCCCATGTTTAGGACATAAATCATGGTATGTTTAACTCTTTAAAAGGGTTGTCTCACTACATTGATTTCATCTCCCTCAGTCCTGTTTTTTGGTTTCATTTTGAATTCAGGGGGGTGTTTACGGCTTTGCTGGGTGCATAGAAGCCGGGGCTGTAGCTATGCAACCAGATAGGGGCCTATCTGAGAGATTGAAAGGTTGTAGCTATAGCGACCGAGGAGCTGATGCAGCCCAACAAAAGGGGGGGAAACTTGGAATGGGGGACACTGTTAATGGACACATATTGCAAAATGACTTGTTTTTTGCGGGTCTTTAAAATAAAAAGCAGCAATCCTTGTAGTGAGACAACCCCTTTTAAAGGGCCCCGGCGTTTTTTTTTGGTTTACACTTCGTTTTTTCCCCTCTCCTTCCCAGACCATAATTTTTTATTTTTCCACCTCATAGACACATAGGGCTTTTATTTTGGGACAAGATGTCTTTCTAATTTTTTTATTCCCCCATACATAAATATACTGGGAGACCACAAAAAAATTCCAAGGGGGGCAAATTGTGAAAAAAAGTATTTTCGCCAGTTTGCGGGGGTTTCATTTTATGACGTTCAATCTTCGGTCAATAAATGTGTTAATCTGTATTCTAAGGTTTGATATGCACCCGGGCAATACCAAACAGTAGGGTTTACTTTTATTTTTGGTACCGAAAAAAAATTCCCAAATTTTTCTATTTTTGAAATTCGGCCACACGCCAGTTTTTGCGACCAATAACTTTTTTTACTAACACCTACGGAGTCATGAGGGGGCTTGTTTTTCGGGGTGAAATGTACTTTTTATTGCAGAGTTTGCAATGCATGTGACTTTTTTGATCATTTTTTTTTCCATTTTTTTTTGTGAGAAAAATGACCAAAAAAACGCAATTTTGGGTTTGGGAATTTTTTTTTTTTTTCCCGGGGTTAGGTTTCGGGATAAATGATGTTATATTTTTAAGATCTGACGTTTTTGGATGTGGCGATACCAAATATGTGTAACTTTTTTATTAATTTATTGTTTTTATTTGTATAATGGGGAAAGGAGGGTGTCTTAGAATTTTCCTTTTTTTTGTACTGTAAAACTTTATTTATTTTTTTTTACTTTAACATTGAGGCCACCTATGGTACTTGACCACTAGGGGCGCGTTGTAAATACGTCTAAGCATTGTTAACAATGATTAGACTGTACCAAGATGGGGGTTTCCCCACTACCTGTCTGCGGACGAAAGTGGGGAAACCAGGACTGGAAGTGACGGATCTTCCCAAGGCCCCCTGCTGCCATCCCCGGGGGTCGGATCGCTGCGTATGCTGCGGTTTGGTGCCGATCACCCTCAAGATCCTTTGGGGCACCGTTTAAATTTCTTTCAGACGCCGGGCCATTTTTGCCGGGGTTTTGTCTAGGGTTTAGAACCAGAAGGGTTTTAAAAAGGCCCGGGGAATGAACCCGAACCACCCCACCTGCAATTTTTCCCCCTTAGAGGGAAATAAAAAATGTTGTGCAATGCAGAAAAATTTCCCCTTTTACACCTTCCATCCACCGCACGTTTAAAATTTTGTAATCACACAACATAATGAGGAAAAAAAAAACCCCAATCCCCCTTTACCCTGGGGAATCACCTATGCACTACGTACCCCAAAATGTATTTTATTCATACCAACCCCAAAAATGACATCACTCACTGCCCCCCCCTGCAATAAAATTAAAAATTTACACAGGGAGATGTAGAAATAAAATTACCAAATACAAGAAATAATATAATTAACTTACCCCAAAAATGTATTTATTACACATGAACCTAGAAATTAAAATTTATTACTCACTGTACTTCAGAGATTACATTACACACCATACCATACATGAGAGAATACATTACTCACTGTTCTCTAGAGATTACTACACTACCCAGACCCCAGACATTTCTGCTTTTTCCCGTCCCCAGAGATTACATTTCACACTGTACCCCCGGATTGCTTACACACTGTCAACAGAGTAAATTACACCGGACCCAGAGATAACTACATTAGACAAGGTACCCCCGAAATTGTTGGTGTTTATTACAGTATACAGGAGTCCCTGGGGTTCAAAGGGTAGGGATGTAGGTTTGTTCTAAAATTGAAATTTATGTAAGTTGAAACAGTTATATTTTTTTAAAATGTAATTCCAGCAAAAAATTTTTTTTGCTTTTTTGGTTTAGTGAGGGAACATTTTTTAAAATTTTTTTTGCTGTCTGTCCCCCTTTTTTTAGAAATTTCACTAACGTTCTTTTATCTAAATTGTGCAGTTTGGGGCCCATGCTGGCACTTGGTTTTCATGGGGGTTTTGGCTCAGTGTGAATGTAAACCCAAAGCCCCATAAGTTGTTTGTAACTAAGGGACGATTTTAAGGGGGGGAAAACAAATTGTAAGTGGGGGAAATGCCTGGTATAATATATTGAAAACGGGACAGATTAAACACTTATGGTGAGTTTCCCCATGACGGTTTTTGGGCCCACTGACAGTGTCGTTTGTTTTTTGGGGAAATTCGACATTTTGCAAACGCAGAATTCTGATGAGCAAACGCCCCGGGACGGGCCCAAGGTGATTTCTGTTCTTTACCCCTTTATTTAAGGGTTAGTGCAGAAAAAAAAAACCTTGGGAAGGGGAAATTCTGTGTAGGCGCTGACATATGCGCCAAAAAATTCCTTTGAGTAAAATCAGTGTCATCAAAACGACGACCCCTAATTTTACTTTTTGGATAATGTAAAACCCGTTTCGCATTCATATTTTTTTGGGGGGTGAACGTAGCCTTAAAAATATGCGCTTCTATTTTCCCGGGTTTTTTTTAGGAAAAAAGACTGGCCCGTCCGTTTCTTCTAAAAAAAATGCGGGGCCGGCCCCCCTTTACTTCCGATGGTAGACACATGGAAGTGACCACGGGGTAGGGCACATGGCCTTTTGGGGGCAGGTTATATAAACACGGGGTTTGGATACAAGATGGTTCCCCCATGTCCAGAGAAACCTTTGAATGTCCCCAAAATACCCGCCCCCACGTGGCACCTGACAATGATGACCCGGGAAAAACCAAATTCGGAGATTTGTTGTTGATCCTTTATTTGCAGGACAAGGTTAAAAAAGATGAACCCGTTTTGGGTGATGGGTAATAGGGGGGAACCTTCACAAACAAACCCCGTGGTGCTATGGGAGATATCCAAGTAATCAGGTGTTTGGAAATAGTTAGTAACAGTCCCCCTTTTGTTTAAATTGTAGTTACTTTTGGGTTTTTTACAAAATATCATGCTAATGTTTTGGGCCCGCATCCCGGGGGGTGTGCCTCAAGACTGGGTACACATAAAAAACAAAGCCCGGGGGGCTGTGACGAGAGAACCCCCAAGTTTTCAAAAAGTCCCGCTATAGGCTTTTTTTTTAAAACCGGTCCCACAACTTTCTTGAGAAAAATGTGTTTTTGTTTCCCCGGCGTATGGATGAACAGGGGCTGTAGTAAATTTTGGGAGTAGCGACTGGGGGAAATTAGAGGAAAAAGCTCTCTGCGAAAGTACTTGATTTTGGAAAAAAAGGGGGATTTTAGTAGTACAGCATAAGAGGCTAAGACTTTTTTGGTAATGCTGGAGGGGAAAGGTATATTTTATAGTACCGCACTGAGTTGTATTCAGCCCCTGTGCTAAGAGCCACCCGCGCACCAAAAACCAATGGTTGTAACTGACTTCTCCTCCAGGGCCAAACAGGAGAGCCCCGATTGGTTCTTTGGGCACCTATTATAAGGACATTCCCGTACATTTAAAACACAAACAAATGACTCACAAAAACAGGGATCTATGGGAAATTGTTTTCTAAAGCGTCCACAAGATGGCCCTGTTTGCAAACCCATTATAGGTGCTGGGTTTTATAAAATGGGGGGAAAGAATGGGGAGATATCTCGTATGTAAATGCCCATTATTATACGGCCGCAAAGGGCTATTTTAAAAGGGAAAAGGGGCGAGCAGTAGGGTCCAAAACGTACATCGATTTACATATCTCAATATACAACATTCCCTATCACATGTAACACAACGCCAAAACCCTTGTCCCCCCTTACCTTTCTCCTGTGTCTTGGTTTCAGTTGGCATTCAACAAGAGTTTCCCTTCTTCTGTAAACCCCTTCTGTTGGTGAAGCAGCCCCTGCGACTCCTTCCTACCAACATGTGTTCTTACTCTGCACTGACACTTAGGTGCTGCCTACTCTGTCCCCCAAATTGCAGAGAAATATGGAGGCGAGGATTAACTTCTTCCTCCTCTTGCTTGCTTCACCACTTACAGTATTCTCATCTTTCATATGGATTATTTTTTATTGAAGTGGCTAAAAAGTGGGGGGACCGTCTCCCACCCAGAAAAAAAGTGGTGCCTCCGTACCATCCTAAAGTTACACCTATATAGCAATCAATCAGAGCGCCCCTTTCATTTTTCCAGAGTACTATATGAAATGAAAGGGGAGCTCTGACTGGTTGCTATGGGCAACAAAGTGAGTTAAAGACCTAGCCAGTTTTCATACATGTGGCTCTTATCGCCAATCCCAGACTTTGCAGTGATAGCCCAGCTGTCAATCACGGCCAGGCTCCAGAGCCCCTGTGCCCACCACATCACAATAACATACATGTACATGATTCTGAATTAGGTGGTTAAAATTCATATAATTCACTTTAGAAAGTATGAAAGCTTCTTAAAGGAACACTCAAGTTAAAACTGATATCCAGGGTGTTGCATGAGCTGTTTTGTGTTCTTTCAACTCTGTGTTAAACACAGGGCCAGGACAAGGCATTTTGATGTCCTATAACATCTAAATATACAAAGGGCTAATACAATTGAACATAAGCAAGAATGACCCCAATTAACTAATGAAAAATCACCTATCCTAAAGGATCTCTACAAAAATTATAAGAAAAATAATATGATAATATATTTTAAAAAACAAGAAACATTAAAAGTGTCAATACAATTAAAAAAAGAGCGAGTAACTTGGTATACCACATACCAATAACAACCCAAAATATAATAAAAGTAATATCAGAAAATCTCACTACCTATAATAATCAATACAACCCAATAGTATAGAAAGGATGTAAGATATATAATTAATAAGTACTCAACCTGAAAATCACTGCGACCTCATAGTCAAAAATGGTGCAATCAAGGGAAGTGGAACAAGGAACACGCGCCCCAACGGACATTTTGCCTGTGCTTCGTTCGGAGGATGAAGTGGATTTAACAGTCATAAATAGGACCTAGCCAATAGACACCAAGGGCCACATGTATGAAAACTGTCTAGGTCTAAAACTCACTTCGTTGCCCATAGCAACATATCAGAACTCCCCTCCCCATTTCATGTAGTGCTCTGGAATTGGCGCTCTGGTTATTATGGGCAACAAAGTGAATTTTAGACCTAGACAGTTTTCATGTTTTACATGTGGTGACAAGTTCATAAAATTATACTAAACTATATGCAAAAACATACCCAATCCGGAAACAAGTCGAGCACCATGCCTGAAATGATGACAGAGGAAGTTTATAGTATATGTAGAATAGATCATTAAATATTTCCTAAGAAAAATCAATCTTCTTTAAATCCATGCAAGACATTTATTTCTCCAAGAAAGCACTTCAGTAAACAGTCTTTTAACAAGAAGTAGTAAAATGTGGTATACTTAGGGTTTATCGCTCCAACTTGGATAGCGAGAAAATACTATACACCGGCTGACCCACCCTCTCAAGCTTTTATGGAAAAATAAGGGTGACATGTATGAAGGAAGGCTCGTTGAAATGAATCGTTGAGTGTCATTTTTAGTGTATAATGTGCCTGATGTATGAAAGTGCGACACGCCTCGCCTATGTGTTAGACGCATTATGGAACTTAGGGGCATAAGTAATGCGCCTAACATGTATAAAGGCCATAGATAGGCTGAAAATAAAAGAAAGGTCATTAGAATAGCAGTCAGTGCAAGTAATATTGTTTGATTTCATTTTTTTTTCTTTCAGTATTTATTTCTTAGTGTGGTATGATGTGCTTTTTAGTCATTTTGTATTTTAATAATGTGTTGTATGTGTTTTAATCTTATTGATGTTTTTAATTTTTCCTAGAGCAACTTTTCCATATGTATCTTTGACATCTTCATGAAAGATTAGGCTCCTTTTGAAGTACCGTGAAATTCTTCTGTCTACATGCATCCTGATCATGTTCTATTAAACAATGCTGTATGGACTATTTTATGGTCATATTATGGTTATAATTAAACATGATATGTATTTTATTAATTTTTCATGATATTCAATACTCAGTATGCACTTATAATTAGATTATTTATTGTTATGATGATGATTTTTTTATAGTGCACACTGCACTTTAGTATATATATTTTTTATGTATTATTATATGTTTAGAATTATTATTATTAGTTCAGCATTAATTTACATCATTCACCCTTTTACATTGTCCTTCACTATTTATTATGATGTAGTCTCATGTTTCACTTATTATTATTATTTTTATTATTCAGTTCAACTGTTAGGGACCCCGGTATCTAGATGGACCAACAGGGGCAGACAGACAGTGCGCCCTGCCTGCTTGTCGACCCAAACTTAAAGGAACTTTATCATTTGAACTGTTCATGCTCTTCAGCTAATTCTCTGAGACTGAATTTGAAATCCAGGGGCAGGTCTCTTCTCTCAGCAGGCGTGTCTCTCCTGTCGGCAGGCGTGTCTCTCCTACCAGGAGGCGTGTCTCTCCTCACTGAAGAGCTGTGACATCATCATTCTGGGTGAGGCAGTGGAAGCAGAAGGATGTCTGCAGAGAACAGCTATACAGCCTCCTGCATGCTTCTTGTGTGTCTGCAGAGAACAGCTATACAGCCTCCTGCATGCTTCTTATGTGTCTGCAGAGAACAGCTATACAGCCTCCAGCATGCTTCTCCTGTGTCTGCAGAGCTGCAGGCCGACTCCACAAGCTCCTTGCTGGGCTATATGCAGTTACACACACAACCTGAACTGATAAGACATGTGAGGAGTGTACACTGCCCCCCTTTACCCTCTGTTACCAGGCAACACTGCCCTCCCCCTCCTCCTCTCCCCCTGTTAACAGCCAGGAGACTCTATAATACTGTGTTATATGAGGGGATCTGTGACTTAAACAGCCAGTAATTGCCCAAATGATTCACCCTGGAGCTGGGAGATGAGTTTACAGCGAGCAGACCTTGGTTTCACTATCGATTTTAACAGCTCAGAGGGGAGAAAACACAGAGTGTGCAGGCAGCCAATCACAGTGCAGGAGGTGTGGCTGGGGTGTTTCCTATCTGGAGGCGTATCCCAACAGGCTAAATGAAATGTCAGCCAATCACAGTGCAGAGGGCGTGTCTAGGGGCGGGATCCGGCCAGAGGGCGTGTCCCGACCAGCAGCAGAAACAGAATACAGATTTACAGAAAAGCTCGTATCTGCTAAACCAAGTGACTGAGGTAATGCAAACCAGTTGACCTGTTTCTGGACCCACCAGTGCAGTTTATTGTAGGGGCTTCCACTACAGCTACTTTAAATGACTGTACATGTCTCCTATACTCTTCATTATGCTTTTTGCCTCTCTTTCTCTGCTTGTTTGCCTATTCTGAGGATGTATATGCAGTTAAAAAACAACTCCAGGTCTGCCATGCTCAAGGACCCAACGGGGGATTCCCCTATTCCCCTGTGGGCCAGTCCGAGCCTGCTGACACGCCAGTTCTAAATCGATATAGAGGAGTGTAGAATGGGACAGTATGTATGAACCCATCGTATGAGGGTTCATAAATCTGGCATGTGGTATGCCTTGTATAGCATAGCATATCTTTGAGGCATAACATAACATAACTTTGAGGCATTCAAAAGTGCTGTACCTAGCACAACTGTTTGTACATCTATAGAACAGGGCTACAACAGTTTTTTTGGCGCAAGATACACTTGATTGCTATTGGCTGGGTCCTATTTAAATACTGGATATTGTTAAATCACCTTCATCCCCTAGACAAAGCGCAGATGAAACGTGCATTGGGGTGCGTGTTCCTTGGTCCACTTCCCTTAATTGTGCTGCTTATGACTAGTGTTGAGCGATTACGTTGGCTATCGACATCGGGCGATAGTCGATAGTCGGCCACCATCGATAAGGTTTTCGATAGTGAGCAGTCGATTATGAGCGATGACCATTAAAGTCTATGGGAGAGCAACAACACCTTCATTCTTACACCCAAACAGGGCTGGAGAAGCTGGAATTACAGCCACAACAGTCAAATGGATACCTGCTACATCTTAGGCACAACACTTAGGCTATAAAAGCCACAGAAAAAAAAGTTACACCCTATTCACTATCCCTGTCTTGTACCACGCTGACCCTTAAACCTGTCACCCACAAATTAAAAGTGCCAGAAGGCAGTATATTGAACCATCATTTTACTTGAACTGGACATTGAATATTCCCTTCCCGGGAAAGCAGCATGACCCTAAACCCCCTACATGACCCACAATTAAAAAAATGCCGGGAAGAAAATATTTTTAA
>JAODAL010053329.1:0-25363 GCA_025379985.1 Phyllomedusa bahiana | reverse complement strand
CTAATCTTTATGGGTATTGCAGTCCCCCCGCGCCCTCTTATTATTTTTTTGCCCGCCTTTTGTGTTCAAGCTCTAAATGTCTTTCTGGCACTGGTGCCCAAAAACTGTACACATTATTCCTTGTGTGGTCTAACCAGTGACTTGTATAATCGGAGAATAATGTTCTCATCATGTGCATCTATGCCCCTTTTAATACACCCCATAATCCTATTTGCCGTGGCAGCTGCGGGAATGGTGTTTGTCGGATGTGTGCAATGTGGGATCGATCTAAGCAGGATGTATGTGGTGTGGAAATGATGTATACAGGATGTATGAGGTGTGCGAATGGTGCATGCGGGATGTGTGCAGTGTGGGAATGGTCTAGGCGGGCTGTGTGCGGTGTGGGAATGGTGTATGCAGGATGTGTGCGATGTGGGAATGGTTTGCATGGGATGTGCGTTATGTGGAAATGATGTATACAGGATGTGTGCAGTCTGGGAATGGTGTATGCGGGATGTGTGCAGTGTGGGCATGGTGTATGTGGGATGGGTCCGGTCTGGGAATGGTGTATGCGTTATGTGTGCAGTGTGGGAATGGTGTATGCAGGATGTGTGCAGTTTGGGAATGGTGTATGCAGGATTTGTGCAGTGTGGGAATGTTGTATGTGTGCGGTATGTGAATGATGTATGCAGGATGCATGCAGTGCGGGAATGGTATATGCGGGATGTATATGGTGTGGGAATGGTGTATGCGGGATGCATGCAGTGTGGGAATGGTGTATGTGGGATGTATATGATGTGAGAATGGTATATGCAGGAAGGGTACAGTGTGGGAATGGTGTATGCGGGATTTGTGCGGTGTGGCAATTGTGTATGCTGGATGTCTGCAGTGTGGGAATGGTGTATGTGGATGCGGAATGTGTGCACACTGGTGTGGGAATTGTGTATGTGGTGTGGGAATGGTGTATGCTGGATGTGTGTGGTGTGGGAATGGTGTATGCGAGATGTGTGTGGTGTGGGAATGGTGTATGCGAGATGTGTGGGAATAGTGTATGCGGGATGTGTGCAGTTTGGGAATGGTGTATGCTGCATGTGTGCGGTGTGGGAATGGTGTATGTGGATGCGGGATTTGTGCACACTGGTGTGGGAATGGTGTATGCAGTGTAGAAATGGTGTATGGAGGATGTGTGCGGTGTGGGAATGGTGTATGGAGGATGTGTGCGGTGTGGGAATGGTGTATGCGAGATGTGTGCGGTGTGGGAATGGTGTATGGAGGATGTGTGCGGTGTGGGAATGGTGTATGCAGGATGTGTGCGGTGTGGGAATGGTGTATGCGAGATGTGTGCGGTGTGGGAATGGTGTATGTGAGATGTGTGCGGTGTGGGAATGGTGTATGCGAAATTTGTGCGGTGTGGGAATGGTGTATGCGAGATGTGTGCGGTGTGGGAATGGTGTATGCGAGATGTGTGCGGTGTGGGAATGGTGTATGCGAGATGTGTGGGAATGGTGTATGCGAGATGTGTGCGGTGTGGGAATGGTGTATGCGAGATGTGTGGGAATGGTGTATGCGAGATGTGTGCGGTGTGAAAATGGTGTATGCGGATGCGGGATGTGTGCACACTGGTGTGGGAATGGTGTATGCAGTGTAGGAATGGTGTATGGAGGATGTGTGCGGTGTGGGAATGGTGTATGGAGGATGTGTGCGGTGTGGGAATGGTGTATGCAGGATGTGTGCGGTGTGGGAATGGTGTATGCGAGATGTGTGCGGTGTGGGAATGGTGTATGCGAGATGTGTGCGGTGTGGGAATGGTGTATGCAGGATGTTTGCAGTGTGGGAATGGTGTATGCGAGATGTGTGCGGTGTGGGAATGGTGTATGCGAGATGTGTGCGGTGTGGGAATGGTGTATGCGAGATGTGTGGGAATGGTGTATGTGAGATGTGTGTGGTGTGAAAATGGTGTATGCGAGATGTGTGCGGTGTGAAAATGGTGTATGCGAGATGTGTGCGGTGTGAAAATGGTGTATGCGAGATGTGTGCGGTGTGGGAATGGTGTATGCAGGATGTTTGCAGTGTGGGAATGGTGTATGCGAGATGTGTGCGGTGTGGGAATGGTGTATGCGAGATGTGTGCGGTGTGGGAATGGTGTATGCGAGATGTGTGGGAATGGTGTATGTGAGATGTGGTGGTGTGATGGTGTATGCGGATGTGGTGTGTGAAAATGGTGTATGCGAGATGTGTGCGGTGTGAAAATGGTGTATGCGAGATGTGTGCGGTGTGAAAATGGTGTATGCGAGATGTGTGCGGTGTGGGAATGGTGTATGGAGGATGTGTGCGGTGTGGGAATGGTGTATGCGAGATGTGTGGGAATGGTGTATGTGAGATATGTGCGGTGTGAAAATGGTGTATGCGAGATGTGTGCGGTGTGAAAATGGTGTATGCGGATGCGGGATGTGTGCACACTGGTGTGGGAATGGTGTATGCGGTGTGGGAATGGTGTATGCGGGATGTATATGATGTGGGAATGGTGTATGTGGGATGTGTGCGGTGTGGGAATGGTGTATGCAGGATGAATGCGGTGTGGGAATGGTGTATGCGGGATGTGTGCGGTGTGGGAATGGTGTATGCGGGATGTGTGCGGTGTGGGAATGGTGTATGCAGGATCAATGTGGTGTGGGAATGGTGTATGCAGGATTAATGCAGTATGGGAATGGTGTATGCAGTAGTTATATGGTGTGGGAATGGTGTATGCAGGATGAATGCAGTATGGGAGTAGTGTATGCAGTAGGAATATGGTGTGAGAATGGTCTACGCGGGATGCTGTGTGGTGTGGGACTGGTGTATGCGGGATGTGTGCAGAAAGGGATTGGTCTACGTGTTCTGTGTGGTGTGGAAATGGTGCATACAGGATGTGTGTGGTGTGTGAATGGTTTATGCGGAATGTGTGCAGTGTGGGAATGGTGTATGTGGGATGTGGGAGGTGTGGGAACGGTCTTCGCGGGATGTGTGTGGTGTGGGAATTGTCTAGGCGGGATGTGTGAGTTGTGGGAATGGTCCACGTGGGATATGTGTGATGTGGTGTGGAAATGATGTATACATGATGTGTGTGGTCTGGGAATGTTGTATGCAGGATGTGTGAAGTGTTTGAATGGTGTATGCAGGATGGGTGCAGTCTGGGAATGGTTTATGCAGGATGTGTGGGAATGGTGTATGCAAGATGTGTTCGGTGTGGGAATGGTGTATGCAGGATGTGTGCGGTGTGGGAATGGTGTATGCAGGATGTGTGCGGTGTGGGAATGGTGTATGCAGGATATACAGTACAGACCAAAAGTTTGAACACACCTTCTCATTCCAAGAGTTTTCTTTATTTTCATGACTATAAAAATTTGTAGATTCACATTGAAGGCATCAAAACTATGAATTAACACATGTGGAATTATATATTTACCAAACAATTTTGAAACAACTGAAAATATGTCTTATATTCTAGGTTCTTTAAAGTAGCCACAAACACTCTTGCCATTCTCTTGATGAGCTAGAGGTAGTCACCTGAAATGGTTTTCACTTCACTGGTGTGCCCTGTCAGGTTTAATAAGTGGGATTTCTTGCCTTATAAATGGGGTTGGGACCATCAGTTGTGTTGTTCAGAAGTCAGGGGGATACACAGTATCCTGATGGTCCTACTGAATGGACGGTTAGAATTTCTATTATGGCAAGAAAAAAGCAGCTAAGAAAAACGAGTGGCCATCATTTCTTTAAGAAATGAAGGTCAGTCAGTCCGAAAAATTGGGGAAACTTTGAAAGTGTCCCCAAGTGCAGTGGCAAAAACCATGAAGCGCTACAAAGAAACTGGCTCACATGAGGACTGCCCCAGGAAAGGAAGACCAAGAGTCACCTCTGCTGCTGAGGATAAGTTCATCCGAGTCACCAGCCTCAGAAATCGCAGGTTAACAGCAGCTCAGATTAGAGACCAGGTCAATGCCACACAGAGTTCTAGCAGCAGACACATCTCTACAACAACTGTTAAGAGGAGACTGTGTGCAGCAGGCAATCATGGTAAAATAGCTGCTAGGAAACCACTGCTAAGGACAGGCAACAAGCAGAACAGACTTGTTTGGGCTAAAGAACACAAGGAATGGACATCAGACTAGTGGAAATCTGTGCTTTGGTCTGATGAGTTCAAATTTGAGATCTTTGGGTCCAACCACCGTGTCTTTGTGCGACGCAGAAAAGGTGAATGAATGGATTCTACATGCCTGGTTCCCACCGTGAAGCATGGAGGAGGAGGTGTGATGGTGTGGGGGTGCTTTGCTGGTGACTCTGTTGGGGATTTATTCAGAATTGAAGGAATACGAACCAGCATGGTTCCCAGCATCTTGCAGCGGCATGCTATTCCATCCGGTTTGCATTTAGTTGGACCATCATTTATTTTTCAACAGGACAATGACCCCAAACACCTCCAGACTGTGTAAGCGCTTTGTGACCAAGAAGGAGAGTGATGGGGTGCTACGTCAGATGACCTGGCCTCCACAGTCACCAGACCTGAACCCAATCAAGATGGTTTGGGGTGAGCTGGACCGCAGAGTGAAGGCAAAAGGGCCAACAAGTGCTAAGCATCTCTGGGAACTCCTTCAAGACTGTCGGAAGACCATTTCAGGTGACTACCTCTTGAAGCTCATCAAGAGAATGCCAAGAGTGTGCAAAGCATTAATCAAAGCAAAGGGTGGCGACTTTGATGGAAACTAGAATATAAGGACTTTTTTCAGTGTTTACACTTTTTTGTTAGACGCTAATTTTATGTCAATGTGTTTATTCATTAGTGGTGATGCCTTCAGTGTGAATCTACAATTTTCATAGTCATGAAAATACAGAAAACACTTGGAATGAGAAGGTGTGTCCAAACTTTTGGTCTGTAATGTATATGGTGTGGGAATGGTGTATGCATTATGTGTGTGGTTTGGGAATGGTGTATGTGGGATGTGTGCGGTATGTGAATGGTGTATGCGGTATGGGAATGGTGTATGTGGTGTGGGAATGATGTATGCAGGTAAGGGTTGAGGATGTGGGAATGTGTGTGGTGGGGATGTTTTGGTGTAGGATTGGTGTGAGTGCGGGTGCATTGTGGTGGGGGGAAGTGGGTGTAGTGTGTATGCCGGATGTATATGATGTGAGAATGGTTTATGCGGGAAGTGTGTGGTGTGGGAATGGTGTATGCTGGATGTGTGCGGTGTGGGAATGGTGTATGCAGGATGTGTGCGATGTGGGAATGGTGTATGCGAGATGTGTGCGGTGTGGGAATGGTGTATGTGAGATGTGTGCGGGTGTGGGGATTGGTGTATGTGAGATGTGTGAGGCTTGGGGGAATGGTGTATTGCAGGATGTTTGCAGTGGTGGGAATGTGTGTTATGCGTGATGGGTACGGGGTGGGAAAATGGTGTATGCGGAGTTTGTGTGCGGGGAGTGGGAATGGTGTATAGGAGATGTGTGGGAATGGGGGTTTGAGATGTGGTTCGGTGTGGTTAAATGGTGTTTGCGAGTTGGGTGCGGTGTGAAAAGGGTGGTATCGAAGATGTGTTGTGGTGGTGAAATGGTGTTTGGGATGCGGGTTGTGGGCACAATGGTGTGGGGAATGTGGTTGTGGATGCGGGTAGGGATATGATTGTGGGAATGGTGTATGTGGATGTGTGCGGTTTGTTGGATGGGTTTTATGCAGGATGAATGCTGGTTTGTGGGAATGGTGTATGCGGGATGTATGTGCGGTGTGGGAGAAAGGATTGGTTCGTTATGCAGGTTCAGAGGTGGTGTGTGGAAATGGTGTATGAGGATGTAATGCAGGATGGGAAAGGGTAGTTATGCAGTAGTTATTTGGTGTGGGGAATGGTTGTATGCAGGGATGAATTGCAGAGTATGGGAGTCAGTGTATGCAGTTGGAATATGGTGTTGAGAAGAGAATGGTCTACGCGGGATGCTGTTGTGGGGTGTGGGGACTGGTTTGTATGCAGGGATGTGCTGCTGACAAGGGATTGGTGGCTACGTGTGCGTGTCACGGTTGGTGGTGAAAATGAGCTTGCATGTTCTGGATGTGCGCGTAGCGTGTGGTGCGCCAGGCGTTTTAGGCGGGAACGGTAGTTGGACAGTGTGGGAATGGTGGTATGTGGAGTGGGGGGAGGCCTGTGTGGAATACGCGTATTCAGCGGCACAGGGAGTGTGTGGTGGTGTGGGAATTGTCCTAGGCGGGATGTGTGAGTTGTGGGGAATGAGTCCACGTGGGATTTGGTGTTGTTGGTGATTGGAAATGATGTATACATGATGTGTGTTGAGTTCGGGAATGTGGGTATGCCAGGATGTGTGATGTTGTTTTTGAATGGGTGAGAATGAAGGATGAGTAGGGCCACAGTCGTGGGATTGGTTTATGCAGGTGTTGTGGGAATCGGTTGCTATGCAAGATGGCGGTGCGGGGCGTTGGTGTGGGATTATGGTGTAGGCAGGATTGTGCGGGTGTGGGAATGGTTCGTTTTGAGGATGTCGTGCAGGTGTGGGAATGGTGTATGCAGGATATACAGTACAGACCATAAATAGTGTTGAACACACACCTTCGTCTTTCCCTAAGAGTTTTTGATTGTTTTTCAACATGAATTCAAAAATTACGCTGTTGAGTCACATTGAAGGCAATCAAAACTATGAATTAACACATTGGGGAATTGTACGATATTTACCCATAACAATTTGTGGACGAGATATCAACTGAAAATATGTCTTATATTCGAGATTTCTTTTTATACAGTAGCCCAAAACCACTCTTGCCAGTCTCACTTGGATGAGCAAGAGGTTGTAACCTGCTAAAATGGTTGTTCAACTTCACGGGTGTGCCCTGTCAGGTTGAATAAGGGGAGTGCTTGCCTTATAAATGGGGTTGGGACCATCAGTTGTGTTGGTTCTGAAGGTCAGTGGGATACACAGTATCCTGATGGTCCTACTGAATGGGACGGTTAGATAATTTCTATTATGGCAAGAAAAAAGAGCTAAGAAAACGGAGTGGCAATCATGACTTTAAGACAGGGGTCCCCTCTAAAACTTTTTAGACCGGGGCCAGTTCACAGGTCCTCAGTCCATCCGGAGGGACGGGAATATAGTTTTTGAAAAAAGTTTTTCTTTTTGTGGGTCGATCAATGTCCAGTGATACCGCAATTTATTATTGGCCAGGCCGACGTTGGTAGAAATTAGGCGCCGCCACCTCCCCCTAGCTCTCCCACCCACTGACGTAGGGTTTAGCATTAGATATTGTAGGCCCCCCCCCCAGCAGACGTTTAGGTAGAATTAGGCCCCCCCCCCCAGCAGACGTAGGTTGAAATTAGGGCCACCCCCCCCCCTGCAGACGGTATGGTAGTATGTTAGATTTATATAGATATAGGTAGGATTCGGCCCCCCCCCAGGCAGGTCTGTATGGTAGGAATTGCGGCCCACCAGCAGGTACTGTAGGTAGAATTAGGGCCCCAGCAGGTATGTAGGTTGAATCTAGAAATTGGGCCCCCAGCAGGGTCTGGTCGGTAGACATGAGGGCCACCCAGGCAAGGTTGTAGGTAGCATTGAGGTCCCCCAGACGGTCTGTAGGTTGAATAAGGCCCCCTGCGGGTGTAGGTAGAATAAGGCCCCCTGCAAGGTGTAGTAGAATAAGGCCCCATGCAGGTGTAGGAGAAGATTAAGGGCCCTCAGGCAGGTGTAGGTAGATTAGGCCCCCAGCGCAGGGGGTGTAGGTCGAAAAATTAGGCCCCCAGCAGGTTTTGTTGGTTGAATAGGCCCACCCAGCAGGTGTAGGTAAGAATAGGCCCCCAGCAGGTGTAGTGTAGAATAGGGCCCCAGCAGTTGTTGTAGAATTAAGGCCCCCCCCCCTGCAGGTGTAGGGTAGAATTTGGCCCCCCCCCCAGCAGGTGCTGTAGGGTAGAATTAGGCCCCCCCCCGCAGGTGCTTGTAGGTAGAATTAGGCCCCCCCCCAGCAGGTGTGTGGTAGGTAGAATTAGACCCCCCCCCAGCAAGGTGTAGGGTGTTTAGGCCCCCCCCCCCCCCTGCAGGTGTAGGTAGTAATTAGGGCCCCCCCCAGCAGGTGTTAGGATAGGAATTGAAGATAGAGAATTACGGCCCCCACCCAGCAGGTTGTTTGTATGTTGTTGTTGTTTTGTTTCGGTTGTGTCTTGTAGGGTCTCGCTCTTTAGAGCTCAACCCACAGTGCGTTGTTTAGGGGTAGAAGTAGGCCCCACCCCACAGAATGTTTGTTGTGGCTAGAATAGGCCCCCCACCCCCAGCAGGGTGTGGAGATTATTAAAATAATAACAACTGACTGAACAGTCTTACCTGGTCTCCCGGCGCTGTCGCTGCTCATGGGGCTTCGTTTGGGGGCAGTGTACGTCAGCAGGCCGCGCAGTTTACGCGTGATGACGCTCACAGCTCGCCCGGTTGCTGTGTGGCCGCGGTGAGGCGCATCACTTCCTGCCGCCTCACCAGAGTACTCTGCAGACGGAGAGCCCCTGCTGCTGTCTGCTGAGAAGCATCTGTATGTGCGGTCCGGCGGAACGCACATGTACAGAGATTACCGCGGCGCCAAGAACATTCACGATTGTCTGAACGGTGCTAGTCAGGGACCGTTAGTTGTTAGGCATCTGACTTAGGGTCACATTAACCGAGGTCAGGTCGGCCTGCGCGGTTAGCACTCGGCATCGCAGGGATGACAGTGGGAGGACCAAGAGCACCATGGACGGGGGAGGTGCCGTGAGGGCGGACCTTGTTATCATATGATGGGAGGTGTGTCTGTGAAGGGCAGAGGGGGACATTCTTGAATATACATGGCATCGTCAGTTGTATCCGCACTCTGCCACGCACAGGACACCTCCTATTTATTGTAAGTGTCCGCTCCCTCTGGCACTCCATTGCGCGGCGCAGAGGGTCCGCCCCCTCCGATGCTGGACCCTGCGTGTCGCTGATGCGTCGCAATGGGCTTTCATTGTCCTCGTCACCGCCCACGGCACCTCCATCATATGTGCTGTGGGCGAGGTGAAAGTGATGTGGTGGCATCGCAAGCAGCTGCGCTACAGCAGGGCCAACGTTATACGAACAAAACTGCAACTCAGGGGATTGCGGCCTTGCCGCAATGGTGGCAGCGGCGGGGCCGGATGATAATTCCCGGCGGGCCGCATGCGGCCCGTCGGGCCGTAGTTTGTGGACCCCTGACTTTAAGAAATGATGGCTAGTCTGATGCGAAAAATTGGGGAAAATGTGGTAAGTGTCCCCAAGTGCACAGTGGCCACAAAAACCATGAAGCGCTGCACCAATAAGGAAAACAGGATACACATGAGGAATGACACAGGAAAGGAAAGACACAAGTAGTCACCTCTGCTGACTGTGATCACTGTTAAATCTGAGTAACCCTAGCACTCAACCAGAAGAAATGTCGATCAGGTTAACAGCAGCTCAGATTAGAGGGGGGGTGTGGGACCCAGGTCAAATTGCACACTCAGAGTTCTAAGCAGCAGGCCTTCATGGTAAAAGAGCGCTATGGAAACCACTGCTGATAGGACAGGACAACAAGCAGAGAACAGATTGTGGGGGCTAAAGAACACAAGGAATGGAACATACAGACACCAGTCGGAAACTATTGTGCATGTACTTTGGATGCAGTGATGAGTTATCATTGTGAGAAGTCTTTGGGTCCAACACACACCGGGTCCTGTCGTATGTGCGAGCAGCAAAAGGTGAGATGAATGGATGTGCTACTGCCTGGTTACCCGTGATAGCATGTGAGGAGGAGTTGTCTGATGGTGTGGGGGTGGCGGTGCTGGTCGCACTCGGTGGTGGGGATTATTGTCAGAAATTGAAGGAAGTCTTGAACTCACCAGCATCGGTTAAACAGCATCTTGCAGGCACGGGCACTTGCATATTCCAATCGGTTATGCATTTAGTTGGACATCATTTTATTTTTCTAATCAGGGGACAATGACCCCAAACTACTCTAGACTGTGTAAGGCTTGGTGACAAGAAGGAGAGTGATGGCGGTGCTACGGTCAGATGACCTGGCCTCCACTGTCAACAGGGTCAGCTGAACCCAATCAAAGAGGTTTGGGGGTGGCCTGGTCCGCCAGAGTGATCAGGAGTGAAGCAAATGGGCCAAAGTGCTATGCATCTCTGGGGAACTCCTTCAAGACTGTCGGATATAAGAAATTTCAGGGGTATACCTTGTTGCTCCTTAATGAGAATGCAAGATTGTGGGGCATATAGCATTTAATCAAAGCAAAAAAGTGGCGTACTTTGAAGAACTAGAATATAAGATACATATTTTCAGTGTTTTACACTTTTTTTTGTTAATTGATTAATAATGACACTTGTGTTATTTCATAGCTTTTGTGCTTCAGTGTGGAATATTGCTTACAATATTGCATAGTCATGAAAAATTACATAAGAAAACATTTGGACATAATGAGAAGGTGTGTCCAATGAACTTGTTGGTCTGTATGTATATGGGTGTGGGACATGGTGTAGGCATTATGTGTGTGGTTTGGAATGTTGTATGTGGTGATGTGGTGCGGTTATAGTGTGAATGGTGTATGCACGGGTAATGGGGAATGGTGGTATTGTGGTGTCGGGACCGAATGATAGTATGCGGGACAAGTGTTGATGCGTGGAGGGCTGGGAAGGTCGATGTGCGGGATGTATATGGTGTAGGAATGGTGTATGCGGGATGCATGTGGTGTGGGAATGGTGTATGCCGGATGTATATGATGTGAGAATGGTTTATGCGGGAAGTGTGTGGTGTGGGAATGGTGTATGCTGGATGTGTGCGGTGTGGGAATGGTGTATGCGAGAGGTATATGGTGTGAGAATGGTCTACGCCGGGAATGTTGCTGCTAGCGGGGTTGACAAGAATATATGCCAGTTTGCCAAGTTGCGAATATCACTTCGTTGTCCCAATGAGGGCCATGACGACTTGGCACAAAGTTTGATACAAGATGCGTCTAATAAGTGTTACAGATCCACTCTTAAGATCTGGCAGCTAGAGAATTCTGGGAGAATGAATTGTCACTGGTGTATATGCATCGGATAGGGAAGAAGAAGACCATTTCGACGATCGGTACAGAGTCAGTCTCCACTTCCACTACTCTCCTGGGGCACACTAATCTTTTTCTCCATTTTCCCCAGACGGTAGCATTGCTGGGTAAGTGCTTTTAGTCTGTATGCCGTGTGTTGTTTGTGTATTATAATAAATCTGTTTAATAGTTAGGTCGCAGGGATTATACGGGTGACCGCATGTATTGTCTATTCCTTTGTGCTCACTGTTTAGGCAGCATGTTTCTTGCCCCCTTGTGCTCCTGTGTTACTATGTGGGATACTATAAATGTTTATTGTCGATGCATGATCACTGTCATCTGCTGTTTCTGATGGTTTGTAGTTTGACCGCATAATTCTTCTATCAACTCCCATACCTTAGTCTTTAAACTTCCCACTCATGCTGTTAACTAAATTAAAAAAGAGTTAAAAGTTCAAACAAAAGTTTGGATTTTTTATATTGAAAGATAGGAGATAGGTTTGTGCTGGATATGTCAGGAATACACACAGGACACGTGTAAGGAAGGACAGAACAGTAAAACACTGATAGTCACTAAGCGAATGTGGATCAGACTTTACGGAGCAGCCGCCATCACTACATAGTCTACGCAAGACTCTTTTACGGGCTTGCCATATGGTCGCTAGGCCGAGTAGAGCATCCACCAGCACGTGCTGCGCAATCCAGACTACGATGAGATCAGCTGCCGATCCAGATTTGCAGTCCGCAAACCAGACAAACAAATGTCTGCTAGCCCAAGCATCTTCACTCAGTACAACGTCCTAGGAAAGACTGCAATAAAGGAATTGGCTGCTCGCGCTCGTGTTGTATGCCGTGTATGCCGCAAAAGTAATATCATCCATTTTGCAGCGCTAGAAATGCAATTTATAAGATACAGAGTGGCATGTCTAGATGGCGTCTACTGGAAAGACTTGCCACAGACAAAGAAACAGGCAGCCCAACAGCAATGGCAAGCTGCGTGCCTGAAAGCATGGTGGAATCCTCTGATGCGGCGAATACGCTAGACAGCGTACTTGGCGCCAGAAACCCTAGAGCGCAGGTTAAAGCACATGGGCGTCTCTGAATTATGTCACCAGCATTCCAAGAACTCGATTAAATAACACATCACCAACTTCATTCTACCAGCCGTACAAGATTTACGCAGAAGATACACTACCGGAACCACAGTATGTACCTCAAGCGGGATGGTGTGCAACAACCAATGCGACAGCTAACTACATACCGCATTTGTGTATAACAGAAGAGGATACGGCCTTCGCAAAACATTAATGGCCACCCCTTGCTTCAGAACGGTAGTTTATAAGGACTATCCTAAGCCAGAGAGTCCTAAAAGGTTACTGTTTTGATGATGAATCACTTACACACACCATGGACCATGGCACACCAGCTACGTATTGACAGTAACCAGGCTTTCCAGAACTTTGCTAAATTCCTTGCCGAAACGGGAGTGGTTACAAAGGGGATTGTAAAGTTCAATGATCGTCCTGAGAGTTACCGAGCATGGCGTACCTCCGTTTCAGAATGACGATCAGAGGTTTAGGACTTTCCTGTACGAGGAATTAGAGCTCCTGGTCAAGTCGGCTTAGGAAGAGAGGGTCTACTGGAACAACGCTAAAAGACTCAGAGACATTAACATAAACTATCCTGTCACAGGTGAAAGGGTGTCTTTGGTCTCGCAAAATGATTGGGTTTATTTATAATGATCTTTAAAAAAACAAGCAGCTTTGCAATATAGTCATTACAATTTTCCTATGACTGATTTGTGAGTTGCCCTGTTAGTATTACTACATCATGCTTCTCAGTTTCTATAGTAGCCGACCTGTTGATCCGTATCTTATATACATGGCTAAGTCAGGTTGATGGACATCAGCACCTTTGAAGAATGGTCGGATGCAGATTGGCTCATCCAGAACAGAATGCTTCTGTAGTGGAAGGAGGGGAGGGATGGACAGCTAGGCTGTCTATGTCCCGGCTGCACTGGATTAGAACCAATGTGTGTGCATCACTCGCTTCCATCCTGCTCTACTACTAAAGATAGATTGTGACAAGCAGTTGTCCCTGGTTCGTTACTTTTAATCTGGATATGTCTCTTGGAATCTGTTGAAGTCATATACTTATACTATTACAGAGCATGGGGGCAGGGGAATACTTTAGGGTCTCCTGTATTAGTGAGTAATCCTGAGCTATATGTCAACACGTGCCACGGGTTGTGGTGGGAGATGTGAGGGGACTTGTAAAGCTAGCAGGGGATATAGGAAACACATGCATCCCACTTCTGTCTATAGCACACAATTCACCACTCATAGATCAGCCCTTCTCTGCACACAGATAGGCAGGCACACACAGGGTTGAACTCTTGAGAGAGCAAACCCTCCCCCCCCTGTATAGAAGTTACGTAGCTGCCTGTGTTGCTGATGGGAGGTGGGGAGAAGAGGGAGCCGAAGAGACCGACCAAGAAGCACGCCCCTCAGGATTCAACTTACCAGGGACACTGACATGGCTGATATAAGCTGTAATGAGACAAACTCCTTTTAGGATGGTGTGGGAGAGACTTGTTGATTGCTAATGGGGTCAATAGAAGCCTGTTAGATGAGGCTTTTTATAAGTGACGCTATAACGTTCCCAGAGTCATGCAAACAAGGGATACAGAAAGCCTCAGAGAGCTGAGATGACTTGTTAATGGACGGGCTACTGGTTGTCTCGAGGCAGAGGAAGTTGATCTTATCCTTAGGGTTAGTGTTCCTAGACACAGCCAGGGGTTTGTTAATCCATATTGTACAAAAGCTTCCTTATAAACGTGGAGGAGAAATGGTTTATGCACGGTGTCCTCGTTTTAAAACTAGGACTCATTTATGTACCATTCCTCCTTTCAAAGTGTTTGTGGATTTTGTTACTGAAACTAGGCGAGAGATCTGTAATAGATCCAGGTTTTGAGTTGCCTATGTCCATGCAACACGTGCACCTGATGTCATAACTCTTAAAACACCATGGCAGACCACTAAACTAATGGTTACTTCCTCAGGTTTTCCTTAAGGTGGCTACTAAGGTCCCCCCAAGAGGAGAACAGCCCTATGGACCTCAGCAAGCTTTGTCCCCGTACACATAGAAAACGATTCCTCTACTAAAATGCATGGAGTCTTCAGAGGAGAAGCCTCTCTAGAGGCAATAAGATTTCATCAAGGAGAACACACCATCTGCCTTCCAGGTGCTGCACAACAACATCGCACTTCGCCAGGGGGAACTGCAGAGGCCAGTGTGAATGCACCAAGAGTGTGGGTGGACAGTTACACAACACAGCTCTACACACTGGAAGCTCCCTCACAGGCTCTGAAATGGTGTAGTTAGAAAGCAGACAGACACACCGATCGTAGAAGACTACCAAGCAGATAGTGCCCTTCAGTGGACGGACGACTAGGCACAACGGGTTCTTGTAGGAGGAAGGGTCCTCGTTCTCAAAATCTGCCCTGTCTCGAGTACTACGCAGCAGGGCCACAGAAGAAAAGGGCAATCAAGATATATCGCAATTCTTAGACGATGTTACGAGCAACAGGGTTCTCTAGCTATGTCCAACGTCGTTGTAACACCCATCTGGATCAAAGGGCCCAGCTTCTCACTACCGCTCCGTTAAGCGACGATGTTGCAGGTGAATGGTCAGGACGGCGGGAGGAAAGGCTATCAGGGTACAAAGTTGAGTCCATGGTTGGCAAAACCTGTTTGTCCTGCCTAACCATACTGGAGGCATTCAGATTCCCTGAAACAGGGTCAGAGATACTAACTAAACCGGATGTAACTGCATTTCACCTCCCATTTGAAGCGGTTATAGCTTCACCTCATACCAGAGAGCCTAGACCCAGAAATCAACGATTGTATTCTCCTTGGGAGAGATTTTACTATGAGTCAATTAAGTAGAGCGCAGATTAATGGTCATCTGAAGGCTCCATACGCCCAGAGACTAGACCTTGGATGGGTTCATCATTATGGAGATGTCTGTCTAGGGAGGAGCACACAAGCCGACTCAGTCATCAGTATGCTAAATTAGTACACTGAAAATGGACGTCACTTCTCTCTTCCCACCTGTCAAAAGTAGTTCCTGGTAAAGGAGTTCCCAACAGAGATTCCCTTCCTGTGCCCTGTTTCACAGACACTTCTTGTGAAGAACCATCGGTTGGGACGGTGAGCAAGACCAAATAGGGGCACAGTTTTCCACCAAAACAAGAGAAGACAACAGGGGTATGCGATTTGTTATGGTAGCGTTGTCACTAGATGACAGGCTGTGTTTTGGACATAAGTGGATCGATAGAAAATAGTAAAGGATGAGTCAAAGAAAGTTGGATTGCACACTTTGCCTTTTAAACCTCCTGAGACCACTGCTTACTCCAACAAACTGTAAGACAAGTGTCTTATGGTCGTATTTGTTGTTCTCTCAGACTGAAACTCCAAGAGGTCATCTTGAGACAAGACAACACATTCGTTCGCCTCAGGAGAAGATATTCCAGAACTATCTTTGCAGAGATGTGGACCAGGCTTGCCCTACGATCTCTTTGAGAGTGTGTTGGTACCCTAGCAGGTTTTTTCTGGCGTTTATGTCTATCCAAAGTAGAACACCAGGTCAGATAAGAGTATGTTTTTGACTCAAGTGCAGGTGCGAAGTGTTCTTTTGGTTTTCCTCACTCAACTGATGTTCTACGTCAGGCCCAACTGACACTCAGAACAACAGACTTATAGAAAGTGGCTTCTCGTCTTCACGCAAGATGGATGTTGGCATTTATGGGACTGATTTACTACAGTTTTGTTCTCACTGCTTTCTATGTCAAAGGATGAACACAGAAACTTCTTGAGGTTCTTCTGGTACCGTGACATTAAAACCCCTGTATATAGATTCGATGAGGAGTTATACGGTATGAGATCGTGCACAACACTCTTTGGAATATATGGCCTGCCCCCAGGCAGTCGCAATCTAGGGTCGTCGACATTCAGCCAGAGCGGGTGTATGCAAAGTACGGGTCGGTTGCTAGATCTTCTCGTGTGGAAAAGGACACCCTTCTATGTTTGATGACTGCTTGAAATCCACACCCACTAACGAGGGGCAGCATCAGTCTTCTCAAAAGGGCTCAATGAAATGCTTGCACTCTTTCCAATTTGTGGTTGCACAAGATTGCTTCCAGTCAGCCGAGAAAATCGTATGGAGGCCTTTTCCCTCCCAAGACCTATCAGCAGATCTAAACGACTTGGATCTAGGCTGTGTGACTCCCTTCATATGCAAAGGAGCTTGGGTTTTGCTCTGGGTCTAAAGGGCAGATATGACTTTCACTCTTCCAAGTCAAAAAGGAAGAAAAGCCACTTTCACAACGCAGAGGTGTCCTGGCTGCCATTAAACAGTTTGTACGGATCCTTGGGATTTGTAAGCTCTTTCACTATACCGAAGGTTGTAAACGTGATGTTAGAGACTTCACCCAAGACAAGCTTGGATGGGATGACCCGCTACCACGGAGAAGAAAAGTCGTACTTGTGGGGCAAGTGCGGAAGAAGTCCCGTGGTAGCTTTGTCCAGCCTTCATTGTGACACGGACTGATATGTATTCCGTGCCATTACAGAAGTCAAAATGCAAAGGCTTTTTGTATCTTCCTGTGGATGCCTCAGTCAAAGCAATTGAGCAGTGGTATATTTAAAAAACTTGTTAGATGTCCAAAGACAATGTTCATCATAGGATCTCCGTAATGAGACGGACAAAATTGGCGCCACTCCGTGAACAACACATTCCGATATGGAACTCTAGTTCTGTGTGCTTTTCAGGTGGCAGTTGGCTGAACTCTAAAGCATAACAACAGGAACTGAACACGGGAACTCTTGGTAGTTGTGTTCCTAAACAGTCGGGCATAGGTGGTCATAGGATGCATCTGTAACGAAAACATCAACGCTTTTATGTCTATGTGTCAGCAACAGTAGTTGCTGAGGATCTAGGATTATCCACGACGTCCCTAAACAGTGGTCCATTATAAACAATGGCCTCTATTATTCCGGGTACACAGCAACCAGAATCTGTTTGCACCCCGATCCAGACACTAAAGACACCAACTTAGTTTATGGGTTCCACGCATTCCTGAACCGTTAAACGTCTGGCATATCGAACCTGACAAGTTTGAACTGATAGAGCTCGATGACGACGAGAAATCGCCATCAAGTATCTGTTATACGTACAGTGACATCTGAACCTTGCCTCCGCATGATCCTCATGTTTCAGCAGGTTCTCTCTACCATGGTAAGTCGCTTGTCCGTCTATCCGCTATGAATATTTAATTCACATGGTCAAGACTTTTTAAAATCGACATTACCTGAGTAGAAACAAGAATCCTGCACGTGGTTGGCATCACTGCAAAAACATGCTTTCACCGTTCCCAACTAGAATAAAGATCCCAAGAACTTGATATTTCACATCATTATCAACGTGAATGTTATTGCTAAAGAACTAGACAACCTGAACAAAGGGAACCTGTTTCTAATGACAGTACTTGAGAAGCTCGACCAATTATCGTACCACAGATGGGTGCGTGCTCAGAATTGAAGGGCCGTCTTCAAGAAGCCAAAGTGGAATATTTATTGGAGGGACAAATCCTGTAATAATTCCCCCAGGACATCATTCCTGGTTCACAAACGTCTGCTTGGTACAATGCTCCACATCATGTAAAGCACCAAGGCGATTGTTTGGAGCCAGGAGATGTGTGAGCGCAAACTCAGTCTTCAACTGCGTTTACTTGTCGCAAAACTTCGTGGAAAATCTGTAGTACCCAAAGATGTCCAATCTCCCAACTGTGAGATTAGATCGGATACCTCCCTTTCACCAAAGTTCGGTTCTTGGATACATTTTGGTCCTTGGACTGTGGAACTACAGGCGCACTATGGGAGTCCATTCCAGTGCAAAGCGGGTGGGCCGTGATGGTTTCTCGTTGTCAGTAGGTAGCTGTCCATAAAGAAGAGTGATTAAGACCATGACACTTACAAGTTTCATATAACACACTAGGACGGTAATCGACAATTCTGAGGGCCTGTGACAGCACTTTCGTTCCGACTGAGGGCACGAATTTTGTTGGAGCAAAGTAACTTCAACTCCCTTACCTAACTTGGGACTCTTCCGATATTGAGATATCTACAGTGAGCAAGGTTGCCACCTGGACCTTTAACCTACCACATTTTCCCTCCCTTATGGGGAGGCGCGTGGGGCAAAAGAATGATAGGGTTAGCAAGAAAGTGATTTGGATTCAAATTCTTCCTGCAACGTGGTAGAATCAAGACTCACCCATGAAGCCTTGACTCCTTTTCATGGCGATAAGTTTTCAGCCATCCTGGAATGGCCAGACCGCTGACTACACTTTCAAGAGACCTGGAGATAGATAACGACTGTCTCACTCTGCCCATGTTACTGACTACTCAAAAAACCATAACGTCTGTGATTACACCACCTGGAGATTTGGTGATGAAAAAAAGACACCTATATAAGGCGATAATGGGGCAAGTGCAAAGTCTCTCAATCGTTTTCTAGGGACTGATCGGAAAGGAATGCAGTATATCTCACGCTTTACATAAACAAGAAGAAAGTGGCAGGCGAAACAAGGCCAATACTCAAACTGGGGTAGTATGTTGTGCTAATGAAGTACAAGCCAGTCGATCGGATAGAAGTGGCAATTAGGCCTTGTCACCCAAACGTTCCCAAGCAAGAGGGTATGTACGCAAGCTGGATCAAAGTATGGAGTTCGGCAAGAGAGAAAACTATTTCTAGGGCCAGTCCGCCAGAACTCTTTCTGTTGTTTTCCCCAAAGAGCCTTAGTGGGTGCATCAGGTGATGTCAGGCGGGGAGTGTTCTGTCTAGCGGGGTTGAATGATATGTGCCTGATAAGCCACTGTATGTAATAACTTGTTTGTAATAGTGCACCATACCGCTGGCCAAAGTTGTACAGTGCTTTATATAAGTGTTACAGAGATCCACCTTCAAGACTGCAGAGATTTCTGGGAGAATGAATGTTCCCAGGTGTAAGTAGCATGCTGGGAAGCAAGAAGAGTCCTATTTCAGAGCAGATTCTGGGACAGAGTCAGTAACACTCCCCTGCTCTTGCCTGTGACACATCATCTTCATCATTTTCCGACGTTTGCATAGTGGTGAAGAGTTTGATCAGTTGCTGTGATGTTAGTGTATTATAAAAAACTGTTAATAGTTAGAGTGCATTATTACCGGTTGGTATATTGCATTGTCTATCCCCATGTGTCACATTGTTTAGGCAGCCATGTTTCTTCATTATGTGCTCCTGTCTTAAGAGTGTATGTACTATAAATGACATTGTCATGCTGAGCGCACATGAACATCTGTTGTTTTATGCATGGTTGTAGAGTTTTAACGCATAATTCTTCTATAATCTCCATTCCTTATCCATTATACGAACGTTCAAGCTTGTGTAAGTACTAAATGTAAAAAAAGGAGTTTAAAAGTGTCAGATAAAAAGTTTGGAGCATTTTTGGACTAATTAGCGCTGAAGTTTGGCTGGATGTCAGCAATACACAACGGTGACCACGTGTAAGAAGAACAGAAAACCGGGGATGCTGGTGGCGGTAAGAGGTGGAATGGTGTATGCAGGATGTATGCAGTTGTGGCAATGGTTTGATTGTGGGATGTGTGCAGCGTGTGGCAATGGGAGTACGCTAGGAGATGGTGTGTGGTGAGGGAAGGGGGAATGGTGTATGTGTGTATATATGGTGGTTGGTGAATGGTGTATGCTGCATGTATAGGTGGTGTGGGAATGGGTGTTATGCAGGATTGCTGTCACGGTGCGGGGGAATGGTGCTCCTCGGGATAGCTGGTCAGTTTTGTGAATATGTGTATGTTGGGATGTGTGTGGTGTGTCTTGAATGGTGTATGCGGATCTTGTGCTGGTTGGGCGAATGGGGTATGCGGGGATATTTTTGATGTTCACCACTAATGAAATGGATGTACGCGGGATGTTTGTGGTGTGTCAGTGAATGGTGTTTGCGGGATGTCGCTGCGTGTGCTGGGACAGGTGTATGCGGGGTTTCATTAGTTCATAGTTTCATATTTTTGTAATGGCTAAAAAAAGACAAGTCGTCCATATAGTTCAGCCTGGTTGTGTAGGTGTGGATCCAGAGGGAAGGCAAAAACCCCCAATGAGGTTAGAAGCCAATGTGTCCTCATTTTAGGGAAATAAATTCCTTCCTGAATCCAATCTGGCAATCAGAAAAATACCTGGACTCAATGGACCCCTCTCCTGATCTTAGGTATCACTATAACTGGTTATTGTATACGCTCCAGAAATGCATCCAACCCTCTTTTTGAACTCTCGGTAGCATTGAAACTTGACATACATGCGACCTGTCCCTCTGGCAGAGTCTATCCATAGTTCTACTGCTCTTACTGTAAAGAATCCCTTTTCTTGTTTATGTAGAACTTTGTTCCACAGGAGTAAAGTATGCCCCTTGTTCAATAGATACTTCCTGTGTATCATAAATCTTGGGAGAAGAGATCTTTCCCTCCCATGGTTTTTCATCAATCCCAACATTTTTATTTTTTTATAATAACTAACACTTAGTCGAATCTATATTGACCTTGGATGTATTGAAACATATTTATTATGTCCCCCCGAAGCCTTCTTTTCTCTAACTCAAAATAACCCTAATCTTGCACAATCTTTATGTGTACTGTAGTCCAACAGTCCTTTTATTATTTTGTTGCTTCCGTCTGTTTGTACATGTTCAAGCTCTACAATGTTTTCCTGTGCGCACTGGGCCCAAAAACTGATACTCATTTTTCAATGTGTGGTCAAACCTAACGGGACTATGTTTAATGGGAGATTTAATGTTTATTCATGTGCATCTATGCCCTCCTTTTTATTGCACCCCATGATCCTCTTATTTGCATTGGCTGCTTGCTGCCTACACTGGACTGCTACAATTAAGTTTATGTCCACCAAGGATTCCAAGTCCTTCTCCATGTCACTTTACCCAGTGTTTTTCCATCGCTTATTGTAAAATGTAATCATGTAATGATGTCTACTTAACCATGTCGCATTAACATGGCATCGCTTTTCAAGTGTTCTCAACCTATCTGACCTATTCCACTGCACCAGGCCTTCCAACTTTATCCAGTAAATTCCCTTTGTAATAACTTATTATCTCTATTGTTGTTTGAGTAACTTTATAGAGCTTAGTATGTCTGCAAAGATCGTATATTCTAGACTGTGTATTCCCTGTGGTAAGTTATTAATGAAGAATTGTTAAAAGAGGAGTCGGGCCCCAATACGCTGACCCCTTTTGGTATCCCACTAGTAACATGCATCCAGTCTGAGTTATGGACCGTTAATTTCTACCTGTTGTGTTTCTATCATTGAGCCAGTTATTATCCCAACATTGCACACATTTTCCCTAGAGTCCAAGCATTGAGTTCATTTTTTTTACCAACCTTTTATGTGGCAACCGTATCAAATGCTTCTAGAAATTCTAGATATATGACATCCAGTGCCTCACCCGATCCAGTTAAGCACTGACTTCCGCATTTGAGCTGATGTTGAGATTAGATTGACTAGGAGATCGATCTTCATGAACCGTGCGTGGTTTGGCTGTTATTACATTTATTTTCAGTGAGATACTCCAGGATAGCATCTCTGAGAAAACCTTCAAACATTTTACCTAAAACAGAGGTTAAGCTTACTGGCCTATAGTTTCCTGGATCACTTTTTGACCCCTTTTTGAATATTGGCACCACATTTGCTATGCGCCAATCCTTTGGGACATACCCCGTTATTAGACAGTCCATGAATATTAAGAATAGGGGCCTATCTATGACATCACTTAACTCTCTTAGGACACGTGGGTGTATGCCATCTGGACCTGGGGATTTGTCTATTTTAATCTTCCTAAGACGGAGCTGCACTTCTTCCTGGGTTAGCCAAGAAACTTTTGTTGGAATGGTGTATGTAGGATGTATACGATGTGGGAATGGTGGATGCAGGATGTGTGCAGTGAGGAAATGGCCCACGAGGGATGTGTGTGGTGTGGGAATGATGTATGCAGGAAGTATACTGTTTGGTAGTATGTAGGCTATGGTGATTACCCTGTATGTGGTATAAATGTATGTGATGTTCCCATCTCAGATATTTATGGCGTATCAGCAGATTAATTCACAGTGATGTACACTGGTGTGGGAATGTGGGATGTGTGCACACTTGTGTGGGAATGGTGTATGCGATGTGGGAATGGTGTATGCAGGATATGTGCAGTGTGGGAATGGTGTATGGGGGGGTGTGTCAGTGGGGGAAAATGGGTATGCGAGGTGTGTGGTGTGGGAATGGTGTATGCGTGATGTATGTGGTGTGGGAATGGTGTATGCGGGATGTATGTGGTGTGGGAATGGTGTATGCGGGATGTATATGGTGTGGGAATGGTGTATGCGGGATGTGTGCGGTGTGGGAATGATGTATGCAGGATGAATGAAGTATGGGAATGGTGTATCCCAGTTTTTAGGGGTGGGGAAAAAGGGGTTACGGGGATGGGGTGCGGGGGTGGGAATGGTGTATGGGGGGTTTAAAAAAATTTTTGGGGCAATTTTATGGGAAGGGTTTTACGGGGGGTGTGTGTGGTTTTGAAAATGGTGCAAAAACAGGTTGTGTGTGGTGTGTGAAGGGTTTTTTGGGAATGTGTCCCCCCCCCCGTGTGGTGGGAAAGGGTTTGTTTTGGGGATGTGTGAGGTGTGGGAATGGTCTGCGCGGGATGTGTGAGGTGAGGGAATGGTCTACGTGGGATGTGTGTGGTGTGGAAATGATGTATACAGGATGTATGTGGTCTAGGAATGGTGTATGCATTATATGTGTGGTTTTGGGGAAGGGTTTGTATGCGGGAAAGTGTGAAGTGTTTGAAGGGTGAAAGGGGGAAAGGGGTGCTTTTTGGGGGGATGGTTTTATGAGGTTTGTGGGTTTGTGGGAAGGGGTTGTTGAGGGATGTGCGGTGTGGGAAGGGTGTTTGCGGGAAATGTGTGCTGTGGGGGAATTTAGTGTTTTGCAGGAAAATATGGTGGGGGAATGGTTTTGGGCATTATGGGGTTTTTTTTTTTTGGTTGTTTTTTTTTGGGGAAGGGTTTGTATGGGGGTGTTTAGGAAAGGGTTTTTGCGGTTTTTTTTTGGGGGGGGGGTTTTTTAGGGGGTTTGGGTTTTTAGCAGGTTTGGCTGGGGTTTGTGGGGTAATGGGGGGTTGGGGGCCGGAATTTTGTTGGGGGGGGTGGGGGGGGGATTAGGGGGGAATGTTACGGGGGAAAGTGGGCGGTGGGGGAATTTGTGGGGCGGGATGTTTATGGGTATAAATGTGAAATGCAAAAAGGGAATGGGGGTTTTGGGAATGTTTTATCCCGGATATTGATGTGAGAATGGGTATGGGGGAAAGTGTGTGGTCTGGGAATGGTGTTTGTGGATGTGTGAAGTGTGGGAAGGGTTTGTAGCGAGAGGAAATTTGGTGTGAGAATTTTTTCTACGTGGGTTTATGGGGCGGGGGGGGGGAAAAATTGGTTTTATGCAGTGTAAACAATGGTCTACGTGGATGTGTGCGTGTGGAAGGGTTTCTACGCAGGATGTGTGCAGTGGGGGAAAATGGTGTTTGTGGGTTTTAAATATGGTGGGGGAAAATGGTGTAGGGGGTTTGTGTGGGGTTTGTGGGAATGGTTTTAATCCCAGGAGGGAAAAGGTGGGGTTTAGGGGAGCTTTTTTTTTTTTTTACAGTAAAACAAATTCTTGGGGAAAATTTTGGGTTTCTTGTCATTTCTAGTTTCCCTTTTTTCCCTTTGTTTTAGTTTTTTTTTTTTTAATTTTGATAAATTTAAGCGGGCTTTATTTTTTTTTTTAAAGGGGCTTTTCCCAAAAGTTTTAAAATTGTCTTGTCTGGGTATCTGTGGGGGAAACGGGTAAATGTTGCAATTTAGCCACAGCGTTTTCATTGGGTTAACCCTTTAACCCCGGGGGCCTTTTTTTTTCCCATGTCCTTTTCCCCCAACCCTCGCTTTCCCAGAGCCAGGGGGATTTTTTACCGGATGGGGGGCTTTTTTTTTGTGGGAAGGTTTTCCTTCTTGTGGTTTTTTCATCTTTCCCCCAAAGTTTTGGGGGGGGCCGCAAAAAATTTTTTGGGGGGGAAAAAAATGTAAAAAAAAAAGTATTTGGCCCATGTTTGCGGGGGTGTTTTGCTTTTAAGGGGGTTTTCCCAATCCCCCAGTAAAAAGGGAATGTGTTTTTCTGTTTTTCTACGGGGTTTTTAATACGAACCCAAGAAATTTTATCAAATATGTTTATGTTTTGGTACTTTTAAAAAATTTTTCCCAAAACATTTTCCTTTTTTTAAAATTTTGCCCCAGTGGCGCCATTTTGTGCGCCCAATAACTTTTTTGTACACGACATGAGTGGGGGGTTTTTTTTGTGGGCTAAAGATGTTTTTTTTATTGTTTGCCAGTTTGGGAAATTTCATGGGCTTTTTGATTAAATTTTTTTTCCAAAATTTTTGGGGATGTGAAATGACCGGGAAAACACATTTTTTGGCATTTGGGTTTTTTTTTTTTCTACTGTTTTCGTGTATGGAAAAAATGTTTTTTATTTTTTTAGATCGGACTTTTTTTGGACGTGTGATAAAAAATATGTGAAAATTTTTTTTATTTTTAAATTTTTTTTTTTAATCTGAAAAAATGGCAAAAGGTGATTTGAATTTTTAAATTTTTTTTAATTTTTTTGCATTTTAAAACCCCTTTGGGGGCCCCACCCCTGTTTTGCCCTTCCTGACCGGGCCCTTTTTTTTTAAAATTTTGGAACAGGGTGTCAATTTTTTGTGAGAAAAACTTTTTGAAAACTTTTACCTATTCATGTGTTTTCAGAGTTTGGGTTTTCTCGTGAAACATTGTCCCTTTAAGTTGTAAAAATTTTTTTTACCCAATACAGTCCTTGTTTTTTTGTAAAAAAAAATTTCCATTTCATGAAAATTTTGAAAAATTTGGATTTTGAAGTTGAAAAAATTTCAGGTGGAAAGGCAGATTTTATTCACCACAAAAAAATTGTTTATAAACTAGAAATTCCCCTTATGCCCACTATGGTTTGGGCCCTCATTTTTTAAATGTTTTTTTTTTTTTTTTCGCATTAGGGGGTTAAAAAATTTAGTATTTAATTTTTCTAACATTTTCAAGAAAAATTTGCAAATACTTTTTTTAGGGGCCCCACCCCCAGTTCTGAGTTGGTTTTTGGGGGGGCCTCCCAT
>JAODAL010053328.1:0-25364 GCA_025379985.1 Phyllomedusa bahiana | reverse complement strand
ATTTTCCCTTCCCCAAAAGTTCGCGTCATTTCCTTCCCCCAAGTGTCAGCGTCATTATCCTGCCCCCAAGGCACTCTTTTCCTCCCCCCCAGTTTTCAGCACATTACCCTCCCCCCCCAAGTGTCAGCGTCAACCGCCCCCCAAGTGTCAGTGTCATTATCCCCCCCCCCAAAGTGTCGCTCATTATCCTTCCCCCAATTGTTCGGTCATTATCCTGCCCCAAGGTCCGTCATTTCCTCCCCCCCCAAGTGTCAGCGTCTTACCCGCCCCCAAGTGTCAGATCATTACCCTCCCCCCCCTTTGTCAGCTCTTTTCCTGCCCCCAGTGTCAGGTCATTTTCCTCCCCCAAGGTCAGCGTCTTTTATCCTTCCCCAAGATCGCGTTTTTATCCTTCCCCCAAGTGTCACGATTACCCTGCCCCCAAGTGTCGCGTCATTTCCCCCCCAAAAAAAGTGTAAATTTCATTACCCCTCCCCCCGCTTGTTCCCTTCTTACCCCTGGGTCAGTGTGTGACATGTATGTATCCGAGGACTCGATGTGTTACTTTTGGTCTTGTTCCCCCTTTACCATTCATGTACATGCTTAAATTGTAATATAAATGGGAATATAAAACCTGCGAAGTGCAATGAAAAGACATTGAATAACGAGGGGAATGTGAAATATTTATTAGTCTCTAATTATCACTTGTGCTTCTTACCTTTTCTAACCTACGTTCCCCACAACATCTTGCAGCCGCTGTCCCTCGGGCAGCGTTAGGCTCTGCAGAGCTGAAATCAGCCGCGAAAGCGGAAATTTCGGGGAAAGTGGGGATTCAGATCCAGAGGACAGAAGGAGCGGGGGGGTCCGGGGAGTGATGCTGTGACACCTCCCAGCCGTCACCGCTGTCTCCCTGACTCTGTCGGGAATGTTTTACACTTCAGGCCGGGCAGATTTTATTGACAGAAAAAAGGGCGACAGGGAGAGCCCCCCATCAAAAGGGATATCGCGCCGAACCCCAGAAACCCCCCCGGCCCGCCACTTCATCCTCATGTTCTCTGTAATCACCGTCCACACTGCCTGATGAAAAACGGCCCCTCTGTTCTGTCTTCTTCCCTTTTCACTTGTGTATTCCGACATCCAGCAAAAAACCTTCTTTATTTTCATAAATCCAAACTTTTTTTTTGAATTTTTAAAACCTTTTTTATTTTAAACAGTTTGAACGGATTTGAAGGGATAAGGCAGGAGTTTGAAAGGAAAAAATTATGCGGTAAAAATAAAAAACAAGAGAAAAAAAGATGTCGGGTTTATCACATGCAACATGAAAAAATTTATAGTTACACTTTAGTCGGGAGCACATGGCAAGAAAATGGCTGCCTAAACATGTGGAACATAGGATAAAATTTTTAAGGGAGGTCCCCAAAAATAATAATGCATTCAAACTTTAACAGTTTTTATAATCACAAACTCACGCTACTGACCCAAACCCTTTACCACTATGCTAAGTGGGGAAAAGGGAAAAAAGTTTTGGGTGTCACAGGAGAGCATGAAGGTGACTGATCGTCAGATTCGCTCGTTGGCCTTCTTTTCCCAGCATCACTTCCCCCCTGGACATTTTCTCCCAAAATTTCCCTGCAGTCAAAGGGGGTCTGTAACCATATAAAGCACTGTCAACTTTGGCCAGCAGATGGCATATTACAACAATTTGCATACGTGGCTATTGGAAATATTCTTCAGCCTGCTGACAGAACATCCCCCCTACATCAACTGATGTCACCACTAGGTCTTTAGGAGAAAACAACAGAAAGGTTCTGCGACTCCCGGCTGAGAAAATTGCTCCTCCATAAATTCATTTTGGCTTTTGAAGGGGCCTCAATTCTGGCAGCCCCTTGGTCGAAAATTTTGGGGTCGAGCTTTTCAAAGTATGTCTTTAGAAACAGGTTGCCCTTTGTTCAGGTTGTTTTATTTCTTTAGCAAAAACTTCAGTTTTTATGTTGTGAAATAAAAAGTTTTTGGATCTTTTGGGTTAAAGAACGGTGAAAAAAAATGTTTGCAGTGATGCCCCCCTTGCAGGATTTTTTTCCCCTCATAATGTCGCCCTTGAAAAGTCGGAGCATTGATTTAAACAAGCGAATAGCACGGAAAAAGCGATTTCCAGGTTGGAATGTGAAAACGAGGGGTTGGGAGGCAGTGTTCAGTGTCCTTACGTAGACGATATTTGAGACGGATTTCTTCGTCTTTACTGGCTCTATCAGTTAAACATGTCGGGTTTCGATAGTGCAAGAGTTGAACGGTTCGGTGCGGGACGAAAAACCATTTTGGTCTTTCGGGGGGTTGGGTTGCAACAGATTGTTGCGGGGTCGGGGGATTTTTATGCGTGGGGTACATAGTGCCACTGTTTGGGACGTGGATCCCTGACCTCAGCACTCTGTTGTGACATAAGTAAAAGGTTGTTTGTTACGATGTATCCTAGGCCCCTTGCTTTTGTAAAAACTCAATTCCCTTGAGTTCCAGGTTCAGTCCTTTTGTTTTGAGTTCACCCAAAACCCCACTGCAACACAGCAGCACGGTTTTCCAATTTGGGGAATTGGGTTCACGGAGTGGGCCATTTTTGTCCGGCTCATAACAAAGCCAAAATTTAAATTTGGGGTTTTTGAACTATAGTTTTTTAGAAGCCACGCTGAACGCTTTGACTGGGGGATCCAGAAGTACAAAAAATTTCTTTGCATTTTAAATTTCTGTAATGGACGGAAGCATAGGTCGTTCAATGAAGGCGGACAAAGTTCCAAGGACTTTTTTCAACTTGCCCCACAAGTCTTTTTTGTCCGTGGGAGCGGGTCACCCCAGTCAGCTGTTCTGGGTGAATCTTTAACTCCATTTACCTTGGATAGTGACAGGAGCTACAACCCCAGAGGATCGTGTAAACGTTTTGGGGCAGACGGACACCTCTGCGTTTGTGAAGGGCTTTTTTCCTTGTTGTTTTGGAAAGGGGAAAAAGCATTGCCTTTTGATCCCAGGCAACCCAAGGCCCCTTTGCATAGGAAGGGGAGTCACAGCCTGACCCAAGTCTTTTAGGTTCTGAGGGTTTTGAGGGGAAAGGCCTCCATAAGTTCTGGTTTGCGGGAAGGCAATCTTTGAAACCCCTAAAATTGGATAGAGAAGCATTTCTTGAGCCCTTTTAGGGATGATTGCTGCCCGTTAGTGGGTGGGTTTAAAAAGCAGTCATCAACATAAAGTCCTTTTCCAAAGGACTGGCACCCGACCCTTTTTTTCCCTTCCCCTTTTGGGCGATTTTCGGGGGCCCTAGAGGGTGATGTGGGGAAGGACTGTTTCCAAAAGACGGCACTCTCACCCCTACTCTTTTTTTGTCTTTACGGGTTGTTGTCACGGTCCTAAAGGAACCTCAAAAGTTTCTGTTTCTTCTTTCGAGAAAGCGGGAACACTTTGTTAAATCGCAAAAATGCCACGCATCTTGCGGAAAGTGAAGATTCTAAAAAGTCTGTTGTTGGGTTTTGGGCCTGCAGTGGGGGAATATTGAGTGAGACACCTTCGCCCCTTGCACTTGAGTCAAATACTACTCTAATTGACCTGGTTCTTTGGATGATATACCCAAATATGGGTAGGTACCAACACTCTTAGAGTCTTGAATGGTGAAATTTCTCTGCTTAGGTTCGGAATATCTTCTCCAAAAGGCAAAAGAATTTTGTTTTGTCCTAGTGCCCTCGGGAGTTTGTCGGGAAGGGGACAAATCGCCTAAACACTTTCTTGTTGTTGGGAAAAGCGTGGTCTTGGAGTTTAAAAATGGAAAGGGTGCAATCCAATTTTTTGATTCCCCTTTCATTTCTCGATCCATTATGTCCAAGAAAAACCCGTTTTATGGACATCGCTACCCTGTTGCTTTTCTTTTCGTGGGGAAAAAAATGTGCACCCCTTGTGGGCTTGTCACCGTCACAAGCGTGGTCTTCACATGAAGGGTCTGTGAACGGGAAGGTAAGGAACTGGGGGGGGAAAAACCTTTACCAGGAAACTACTTTTACAAGGTTGGAAGAGAGAGGACGCCCCTTTTAAGTTACTAGTGAGCTATGTTGACGAGGGGGCTTGTGTTTCCTCCTAGCGACATCTCCTATGATGCCCCTCCCAGGGCAGTCTCGGGCGTTTTTGGGGCTTTTTGGGGCTTATCTGCGCTCTAGCCTTTGGACTTAGTTTAAAACTCTCCCAAGGAGTAATACAATCGGTGCCCCCTGGGTCTCTTGGTATGAGGTGAGCTATACGCTTTAAATGGGGGTAATTTAAGACATCCGGGGGTAGGTATCTCTGTCCCCGTTGTCGGGAATTGTTGCACTCCCCGTATGGTTGGGAAGCCCAAAAAGGGGTTTGGCATCCATGGACCAACTTTGTATCCGGTTGCCTTCCTCCCCACCTCTCGAAGTACCTGCACATGTCCCTTAAAGGAGTGGGAAGTGGCCCTTTGATGCCAAGGTGTCAAGAAGGTGACTTAGCTAGAGACCCCTTGCTCTGATCTCTAAGATTGCCTATAACTTATTGCTTTTTTTTCTGTGGGGGTGCTGGTAGACCCGACAAGGGGAGATTTTAGAACAGGCTTTCCCCTCAAGTCCCCTTGCCCTATTTTCCCCACCCTTTAGAGGTGACACCTGGGTTTTTTTTACGTCGGTGTCTGTCGCTTTTCTAAACACCTTTCCCCGTGATGGTACCCTGTGAGGGCGGGCCAGGGTGTAGGCGTGTTGTGTTCTGTGCTGCCCACTCTTTGCACTTACACTGGGGCCCGCAGTTCCTGGCGAAGTGCGATGTTGTTGTGCAGCACCCCGAAGCAGATGTTGTTTTCCTTGAGGAAACTCTTGCGGTCCCTTAAAGGGTTCCCTGAAACTCTACATTTTAGTAGGGATGCGGGGGGGTTTGTGTAGGGAAATGGGGTTTGCGGGGAATGCGTTCCTTTGGGGGGCCCCTTTGGGGGGGCTTAGAGGGGCCCCTAAGGAAAACCTGAAAAGAACATTTTTTTGGGGAAGCCACGATGTTTTATGAGGGTTTTCTCAGGGGCAGTTTTTCATGCATAGTAAAATAAAAATGGGGTCATTCCCGATTTCGCCTGTTTTTAAAAAATTACAAACACTTTTTAAAAAAGGAAATGGAAAAATTTGATTGTTTATAAAAGAACCGTGCATAACCCTTTTCCCGCAAGTTATAGGGAAACTTTTTACAATTGGATTAAACCCCTGGGTTTTTCTAGGAAAGCTAACCCCGGAGATCACCTCCCCGCTGGCAAAAAGTACCTCATTAAAAATCATCACTCCTGAGCTTTTGGTAGCCCTTGTTTTTTCTACCTTGGGGAAATTATTTAAAATCTCTTAAAATAAAAATCTTTTTTACCCCTTCTAGGACCCCACATTTATCAATCTCTCCCACCCATCCTTAACCTGTGGGGGGAGTTTATGTTAATTTTCCTGAGTCTTTTGCCCTTTTTTGCAGAACGTTCCAAGCACTTTGCCAAAGGTCTAAACCTCCTAAGGGAAAGGGAAAAACCTTGATGGCATTCTGAAAAAGGGGAGAAGCTTCGGGAACTTCGGAGATCATGAATTTACAAGTCCCTTTGTAACCCGCTCCCGTTTGCAAAGGAATTTAGCAAAGTTCAGGAGGCCTGGTTTAAAATGTTTTATGGCTGGGTGTGCCATTGTCATGGGTGTGTGGTAAGTGTATATCATAAACCCCTTTTGGGTTTTCGGTTGGGGGGAAAGTTGTATATACCCCTTCGAAAACAAAGGGTGTCCCTTTTAAGGGGGCTAAGGGCTTATCTTTTGTTAGCAGAATGGGGGTTGTAGTTTTTGTCGCTTTGTTGCACACCTCTTGCTTGAGGTTTCTGTGGTTCCAGGTGGTCTTGGGGAATCTGTGTAGGGTGGTTGATGAAGTTGATGTGGTTTTCATCTGTTTGGAATGCTGGGGGACGTATTCTGGGGCGCGCTGTGCTGTGTCCTGACGCTCTAGGGCTGGCCCGAGTAGCTGCTGCGTTTCTCAGATGGGGGGGATTCCACAGCTTCCAGAACTCGCTTGGCCATTTGGGGTGCTGTTTCTTTTTTGCGGGGAAATCTTTCCCGAACCTTTTTGCTGCTCTCTGTTGCTTTAATTGCTTTCTTGCGCTGCAAAGGATATTTTCTTTTGCGGGCTTGGGTTTTTAGCACGAGGGGAGGAGCAGCCATTTCCTTTATTGAATCCCTTAGGCGGCTTGCTACCTTGTCTTGGGTAGTGCTTGGTAGCAGACATTTTGGGTGGTTTGGGGCGAATTGGGAAAGGGGCGGGTCTCAGGGGTTTTATTTTTTTTGGATTGCGCGCAAGGCGGTGGATGCCCCTCGGGCCTTGCGACAATATGGCAGCCCTGCAATGTCCCTTTCATTTTTGTTTTTGGGATGGCGGCTCCGATAGTCTGATCCACTATCGTTGGACTAGCAGCTGTTTTTTTTGTTCTGTCTTCTTTCACATTTCACTGTGTGTATTTCCCACTCAGCTAAAAACCTTTTCCCCATGTTTCCCAATTAAAACCAAACTTTGTTCTGAATTTTCTTTTTTTTTATTAACGCTTTAAGTGAGTGAAAAAGGATAAAAACATGGAGTTGATGGGGAATTACGGGTTTAAAATAAAACAAGCAGAAAACAGATGTCAGTGATAATACAATGACATTTATAGTCATCTTGTATAGGAGCACATGGGAAGAAACATGGCTGCCTAAACATGTGAGCACATAGGTAACAAAATTAGGTACCCGGGGTAATAATCTTTCTAACTATTAACAGTTTTTATAATCATAACATCACAAACATACGATCAAAAACTTTAAATTTGCTAAGCAAAATGGATAAAGAGTGTACAGGAGCGTGAAATGTGCTGACCTTTTCCAGATTTGCTCTGAAATGGCCCTTCCTTCCCGTACTTCCCTGTGCATCTTTTTCCCAGAATCCCGCAGTCTTAAGGGATCTGTAACCTTTTATAAAAAAATGACAACTTTGGGCCCCAAATGGCACTATTCAAAAGTATTGATTACGTGGCTTTGGCAATATTCTTTCGCCTTGCTAGACAGAACCTCCCCGCGACATCAATTGTCCCACAGGCTCTTTGGAGAAACAACAGAAAGAGTTCTGCGACTGGGTGAGAAATATTTGCCCTTTCCATAAATTCCACTTTTTCTTCTTTTAAGACGGCCCCAAATTGAGCAGCCCATCTGGCGATAAGGGCGATTTTCCCAAAGTACTGTCTTTAGAAAAAAGGTTGCCCTTTTTTAGGGTTTTCAGTTCTTTAGCATAACATTCACGTTGTAATGTGAAATATCAAGTTCTTTGGGTCTTTCTAGGTTGGGGGAAAGGGGAAAACATGTTTTCAGTTTATTTCCAACCCTGAGGATTCTTTTCCCCAGGGAATTCACTTTAAGTTGAGCTATGTGAGTTAAACAAGTATTGCCATACATGGCTATCTGGCAAAAATTCTTTCAGCCTTGCTAGACAGAACACCCACAAATAACCACAAACTCCCAATTCTTATATCAGTTTATTTTTTTTTTTCCATGGAAACAATGGTCTTCGAGGTAAGAAAAAAATAATAGATAATATTGTTTATTATACTGCTTATTATTTTTAAAACAGACAGACAGGTACAGTATCTCACGAAAGTCAGGACACCCCTCACATTATATAAAGTATCTTACAAAAGTCAGGACACCCCTCACATTATATACATATCTCACAAAAGTCAGGACACCCCTCACAATTAAATACAGTATCTCACAAAAGTCAGGAAAAACCCTCACAATTTAAATTTTACAGTATCTCACAAAAGTCAGGACACCCCCACATTATATACAGATCTCACAAAATCAGGACACCCCTAAACATTAAATTACAGTATCTCAAAAAAAGTCAGGACACCCCTCACATTATATACAGTATCTCACAAAAAGTCAGGACACCCTCACATTATTTTACAGTATATCACAGAAGTCAGGACACCCCTCACTTATATACAGTATCTCCCAGAAGTCAGGACAAACCTCACATTTTATACGTATCCTCACAGAAGTCATTTCCCCACACCCTCACATTATATAAGTATCTCACAAAAGTCGGGGACACCCCCCACATAATATACAGTGTCTCACAAAAGTCAGGACACCCCTCACATTATATACAGTAACTCACAGAAGTCAGGACACCCCATTATATACAGCATCTTACAGAAGTCAGGACACCCCTCACATTATATACAGAAGACAGGACACCCCTCACATTATATACAGTATCTCCCAAACCTCAGGACACCCCTCACATTATATACAGTATCTCATCGAAGTCAGGACACCCCTCACATTATATACAGCCTCTTACAGAAGTCAGGACACCCCTCACATTATATACAGCATCTTACATAAGTCAGGACACCCCTCACATTATATACAGTATCTCACAAACATCAGGACACCCCTCACATTATATACAGTATCTCACAGAAGTCAGGACACCCCTCACATTATATACAGACTATAACAGAAGTCAGGACACCCCTCACATTATATACAGCATCTTACAGAAGTCAGGACACCCCTCACATTATATACAGCATCTTGCAAAAGTCAGTACACCCCTCACATTATATACAGCATCTTACAGAAGTCAGGACACCCCTCACATTATATACAGCATCTCACAAAAGTCAGGACACCCCTCACATTATATACAGAATCTAACAAAAGTCAGGACACCCCTCACATTATATACAGTATCTCACAGAAGTCAGGACACCCCCTTCCATTATACAGTATCTCACAGAAGTCAGGACACCCCTCACATTATATACAGGATCTCACAGAAGTCAGGACACCCCTCACATTATATACAGTATGTTCCAGAGGTCAGGACATCCCTCACATTATATACAGTATGTTCCAGAGCTCAGGACACCCCTCACATTATATACAGTATCTCACAAACATCAGGACACCCCTCACATTATATACAGCATCTTACAGAAGTCAGGACACCCCTCACATTATATACAGCATCTTACAGAAGACAGGACACCCCTCACATTATATACAGCATCTTACAGAAGTCAGTACACCCCTCACATTATATTCAGCATCTTACAGAAGTCAGTACACCCCTCACATTATATACAGCATCTTACAGAAGTCAGGACACCCCTCACATTATATACAGTATCTCACAGAAGTCAGGACACCCCTCACATTATATACAGGAAGTCAGGACACCCCCTCACATTATATACAGTATCTGACAGAAGTCAGGACAACCCTCATATAATATAAAGCATCTACAATAAGTCAGGACACCCCTCACATGATATACAGCATCTCACATAACTCAGGTCACCCCTCACATTATATACAGTATCTCACAGAAGTCAGGACACCCCTCACATTATATACAGCATCTTACAGAAGTCAGGACACCCCTCACATTATATACAGCATCTTATAGAAGTCGGGACACCCCTCACATTATATACAGCATCTTACAGAAGTCAGGACACCCCTCACATTATATACAGCATCTTATAGAAGTCAGGACACCCCTCACATTAAATACAGTATCTCACAAAAGTCAGGACAACCCTCACATTAAATACAGGATCCCCACAAAAGTCAGGACACCCCCTCACATTATATACAGTATCTCCCAGAATGTCAGGACACCCCTCACATTATTACAGCATCTCCTAGAAGTCAGGACACCTCTCACATTATATACTGTATCTCCCAGAAGTCAGGACACCCCTCACATTATATACAGCATCTCCCAGAAGTCAGGACCCCCCTCACATTCTATACAGTATCTCATAGAAGTCAGGACACCCTTACTTTAAATATACAGCATCTCACAAAGTTCAGGACACCCCTTCACATTATAAAACAGAATCTCCACAAAAGTCAGTACACCCCTCACATTTTTTATACAGTATCTCACAAAAGTTCAGGCACACCCTCACATTATATACAGCATCTCACAAAAAGTCAGTAAAACCCTCACATTATATTACAGTATCTCACACACCTCAGGACACCCCTCACAGTATATACCGCATGTCACACAAGTCAGTACACCCCTCACATTATATACAGTATCTCACAAAAGTCAGGACACCCCTCACATTAAATACATTATCTCCCAGAAGTCAGGACACCCCTCACATTATATACAGCATCTAACAGAAGTCAGGACAACCCCCACATTATATACAGTATCTCACAGAAGTCAGGACACCCCTCACATTATATACATATCTCACAGAAGTCAGGACACCCCTCACATTATATACAGTATCTCACAGAAGTCAGGACATCCCTCACATTATATACAGTATCTCCCAGAAGTCAGGACACCCCTCACATTATATACAGTATCTCCCAGAAGTCAGTACACCCCTCACATTATATACAGTATCTCACAGACATCAGGACACCCCTCACATTATATACAGCATCTCCCAGAAGTCAGGACACCCCTCACATTATATACAGTATGTTCCAGAGGTCAGGACATCCCTTACATTATATACAGTATCTCACAGAAGTCAGTACACCCCTCACGTTATATACAGTATCTCACAGAAGTCAGGACACCCCTTACATTATATACAGTATCTCACAAACATCAGGACACCCCTAACATTATTTACAGCATCTCACAGAAGTCAGGACACCCCTCACATTATATACAGTATCTCACAGAAGTCAGGACACCCCTCACATTATATACAGCATCTCACAAAAGTCAGGACACCCCTCACATTATGTACAGTATGTTCCAGAGGTCAGGACATCCCTCACATTATATACAGTATCTCACAGAAGTCAGGACACCCCTCACATTATATACAGTATCTCACAGAAGTCAGGACACCCCTCACATTATATACAGTATCTCACAGAAGTCAGGACACCCCTCACATTATATACAGTATCTCACAGAAGTCAGGACACCCCTCACATTATATACAGTATCTCACAGAAGTCAGGACACCCCTCACATTATATACAGTATCTCCCAGAAGTCAGGACACCCCTCACATTATATACAGTATCTCACAGAAGTCAGGACACCCCTCACATTATATACAGTATCTCACAAAAGTCAGGACACCCCCACATTATATACAGTATCTCACAAAAGTCAGGACACCCCTTACACTTTTGTAAATATTGTATCCTGTCTTTTCATGGGACAACAGTGAAAATCTGACCCTGATACAATGTAAAGTAGTCAGTGCTCGGCTTGTATCACAGGGAAGAACTCACAGCATCAATGTCTATGGGGATAAAAGTGAGGACACCCCTAAGGGACCGCAAAAGTGAGGACACCCCTAAGTGATACAAGGTAAAGTAGTCAGTGCCTGGCTTGTATCACAGATAAGGACGCACAGCATCAATGTCTATGGGGACAACAGTGAGGACACCCCTAAGAGACAGCAAAAGTGAGGACACCCCTCACTGACTGCAAAAGTGAGGACACCCCTAAGTTACCGCAAAAGTGAGGACACCCCTAAGAGACCGCAAAAGCGAGGACACCCCTAAGTGATATTATGTAAAATACTCAGTGCCCGGCTTGTATCACAGGGAAGAACTCACAGCATCAATGTCTATGGGGACAAAAGTGAGGACACCCCTAAGTGATACGATGTAAAGTAGTCAGTGCCCGGCTTGTATCACAGGGAAGAACTCAGAGCATCAATGTCTATGGGGACAAAACTGAGGACACCCCTAAGAGACCGTAAAAGTGAGGACACCCCTAAGTGACTGCAAAAGTGAGGACACCCCTAAGTTACCGCAAAAGGGGAGGCCCACCCCTAAGGGGACCGCAAAAGCGAGGACACCCCTAAGTGAAAATTATGTAAAATACTCAGTGCCCGGCTTGAATCACAGGGAAGAACCCCACAGCTCAATGTCTATGGGACAAAAGTGAGGAAAAACCCCTAAGTGATTCGATGTAAAGTATCAGTGCCCGGCTTTTTATCACGGGAAAAGAACTCACGCATCAATGTCTATGGGGACAAAAGTGAGGACACCCCTAAGTGATACAATGTAAAATAGTCAGTACATGGCTTGTACCACAGGGAAGAACTCACAGCATCAATGTCTATGGGGACAAAAGTGAGGACACCCCTAAGTGATACAATGTAAAGTAGTCAGTACCCGGCTTGTATCACAGGGGAAATGTGGTGTCCTCAACATAACTCAACACACAGATATCAATGTCTAAACCACTGGCGTCAAAAGTGAGTACACCCCTAAGTAACAACAAAAGTGAGTACACCCCTAAGTGAGAATGGACAAATTGTGCTCAGTTTACCATTTTCCCTCCCCAGTGTCATATGACTCGTTAGGTCTCAGGTGTGAATGGGGAACAGGTTTGTTAAATTTGGTGTTATTGCTGTCACACACACATACTGGAACAAAGCCGGCTCCATTCCCTGCTGTTTAATCCCTTAGGTGCTGTGAAATCTAAATGAATGAGAAACCGCGCCGCACCGTGTCTCACTGTGATCTGCATCCCTGCGGTGAGATCGCTGGGTTCCGGTCAGTTAACATGGCGTCTTGAAACCTTGTGCTAGAACTGGCACCTTTGTTCACTCTTCTGCATTGTTCTTACCCCGTAGGTTATGTTCACACGGGGTGATTTCGACGGGCATTTCGCGTTGTATTTGCGCTCTAATACAAGCGAGATGCGCGCTGAAATTACGGTAATCCATAGCTCTCATAAAGAACTATGGATTACGCCTCCTTTGCTCTCTCGTACAATACGATTGCATTGTACGCGTGGGGAGATTAGTGACATGACAATTACTTGGGGCAAATACGCGCCGCGAGTAATGAATTTCAATGGGGCCAGCGGGCTGCCGCTACCCACGACCGCGGGGGTACACGCGTATTAGCGCAAGCTCTCGGAAGACACGATGTGCTGCGGAGCGTACTGTACGCACCGCAGTATATCGTGTGAACATACCCTTAAATTTCAACAAGGCACCACATGCAAAGAACTGCCTGAGGATCTCAGCACAGTGGCCAAGACAATACAGTGATTTAACAAGACAGGTTTCCCCCAGTACAGACCTTGCCATAGTCGACCAAAGAAGCTGAGTGCACGTGCTCAGCCTCATATCCAGAGATGAGTGCTGCCAGCATTGCTGCAGAGGTTACAGAGGTGGGGGTCAGCCTCTCAGTGCTCAGACCATACGCCGCACACTGCATCACATTGGTCTGCATGGATGTCGTCCCAGAAGAAAGCGTATTCTAAAAATGATGCACAAGAAAGCCGGCAAACAGTTTGCTGAAAAAAAAAAGTTTTGGATTACAGGAACCGTGTATGTGGCGCCAATGAGATCAGGAGAAACTAATTTGGTTCAGATGGTGTTAAGCATGTGTGCCAGAAACCAAGTGAGAAGTACAAAGACAAGTGTGTCTGCCTACAGTAAAGTATGGTGGTGGGAGTGTCATGGTTTGGGCTGCATGAGAGCTACCGGCTGTAGGGAGCTACAGTTCATTGAGGGAACTATGAATGCCAACATGTACTGTGCCATAGTGAAGCAGAGCATGATCCCCTCCCTTCTACCGCAGGCCGGTATCCAACATGATAACGACCCCAAACACCTCCAAGAACCCCACTGCCTTGCTAAAGAGAATGAGGGTAAAGGTGCTGGACTGACCAAGCGTCTCCAGATCTAAACCTTATGGAGTATCTGTGGAGCCTCCTCAAATGGAAGGTGGAGGAGCGCAAGGTCTCTAATATCCACCACCTCCCTGATGTTGTCATGTAGGAGGGAAGAGGATTCCAGGGGCTGCAACCTGTGAAGCTCCAGTGACCTCCAGGCCCAAGAGAGTTAAGGCAGTGCTGGGAAATAATGGCGGCCACACAGAATACTGACACATTGAGCACAATTTTTAAATTTTCACTTAAGGGTGTCCTCACTTTTGTCCCCAGCGGTGTAGACATTGATGCTGTGTTCAGTTATTTTGAGGGTACCAAATTTCCCCTGTGATACAAGCCGTGCACTGACTACTTCACATTGTATCACTTAGGGGTGTCCTCACTTTTGTCCCCATAGACATTGATGCAGTGAGCTCTTCCCCTGTGATACAGTATAAGCCGGGCACTGACTACTTTACATTGTATCACTTAGGGGTGTCCTCACTTTTGTCCCCATAGACATTGATGCAGTGAGCTCTTCCCTGTGATACAAGCTGGGCACTGACTACTTTACATTGTATCAAAGAGTCAGATCCTCAGTGTTGATTGAATATTAACAAAAAAGTGAGATACTGTGTGTATATATATATATGTACTGTGCACAGAAATAACTACTATAAGGTGGTGATTGTATTACAAGAAGTGGAGAAGATATTTATAAAAATGTGAAGGGTGTACTCACTTTTATGAGATAGATAGATAGATAGATAGATAGATAGATAGATAGATAGATATGAGATAGATAGATAGATAGATAGATAGATAGATAGATAGATATGAGATTCATAGATATGAGATAGATAGATAGATATGAGATTCATAGATATGAGATAGATAGATAGATAGATAGATAGATAGATAGATAGATAGATAGATAGATATATAGATAGATAGATAGATAGATAGATAGATAGATAGATAGATAGATATGAGATAGATAGATGGAATGATAGACACATAGAGCAGCATCAGTTATCTGGTGTCAAAAAGCAGTAGTAGCCCTGTTCTATAGATGTATGAAAAGTCACATTCCAAATTTTGGCACATTAGCCGCATGTGTGACAATTCTAAAGCACCAAAGATTTGGGGTGTTCTGGGGGCGTCGCACCACATTCATAGAATTAGACTTTTGATTCTTTGACACCAAACCTCAGTGCAGAACAGTTAGAACAGCCAGACCAGGGTAAAGGTGGTGCCTGAGCCCAGAAATTGTGGTATTGACTCTTTCACTGCCTTGTATGTATGAACCTGCAGAAGAACAGACCATGGTAAAGGTGGTGCCTGAGCCAGACTTGTGGTATTGGCTGCTACATCGTGCCGCTGTATGTATGACCTGGCAGAAGATCACGTCCAGTACCAGGGTAAACATAGGTGTGCCTGAGGCCATGAACTTGTGGTATTGGCTGCACACTGCCCTAGTAAGTATGACCTGCTAAAGAACGATGACCAGGCGGTAAAGGTGGTGCCTGGAGCCAGACTTGAGGTATTGTCTCTATACTGTCCTGTATGTATGACCTAGCCAGAAGAACCAGGCATGACCATTAGATAAAGGTGGTGTCCTGAGTAGGTCTCCTCCTCCGAGACATTGTGGTAATTTTGGCTCTTACACCTGCTCCTAAGATATGTATTGACTGCAGAAGAACAGACTCTTCAGGGTAAAGGTGGTGGGCCTGGAGTCGCCTAGACCTTGTGGTATTCGGCTCTCACAACTGGGCCCTGGATGAATGGACCTGCGAGAAGAACAGTGTTCCCAGGACCAGGAGTAAAGGTGGTGCCCGTTGAGCCATAGATTCTTGAGAGGTATTGTTCTCTTATAACTGTCCTTTATGTAATACCACCTGCAGAAACAGAACCCGAGGTAAAGGTGGTGGCCTGAGCCTAGACTTGTGGTATATGGCTTCTACAACACTGCGCCTTTAATGTAGCGACCTGCAGTAAAAGAACTAGCCTAGACGCAGGAGTAATGGTGGTGGCCCGAGCTAGACTTGTGGTATTGGTGCTCTACACCTTTGACTGCGTGTATGTCTTGACCTGCAGTATGAGGAAGCAGACGGCAGTGTAAAGTGGTGCCGAGCGCAGACTTTGTGGTATTGGCTCTACACTGCCGGCTTGTATGTATGCAACCTGCCGAAGAACGAGACACAGGGTTAGAAAAGGTGGTAATCAGCATGAGACAGACTTGTGTATGTGGCTCTACACTGCCCTGTATGTTATGACCTGCAGAAGATAAGGCCAGACGCCAGGGTAAAGGTGGTGGCCTGAGTCCAGTACTTGTGGTAATGGCTCTACACATTCCCTCTATGTATTGACCTGCAGAGAACAGGCCAGACCAGGAGTAAAGCAGGTGGAAGTGCTTGAGCCTGACTTGTGGCAAAAAATAGTTGCTCTACACTGTCCTCTATGTGTGAACCTGTCAGAAGAACAGCCAGCACCAGGGTACAAGGGTGTGTGGCCTGAGGCCAGACTGTGTTATTGGCTTCTACACAGTCCCTGTAATGTAGTACCTGTAGAAGCCAACAGCCAGACCTCAGGGCAAAGGGTGTGCTGAGCAAGACATATGTGGTATTGGCTCTACATCTGTGGGGCACTTGTATGTATGACGCCTACAGAAGAACTAGACCAAGGTAATAGGTGGTGGCCTGAGCCGTAGACTTGTGTAGTATTGGCTCAGACACTGAGGTGCCTGTATATATGACCTGCAGACAAGAAAAGCCTAGTACCAGGGAAAAGGTGGTGCTGATGTCACCATCTCCAGACGTGTGGTATTTGGCTCGTACACTGGCCGCAGTAAGTATGATCCTGCATGCAAGAAACAGCCCAGACGCAGGTAAAGTGTTGCCTGAGGCCGTAGACTTGTGTATTGGCTCTACACTGGGCCCTTCTATGTTATGAGCATCGTCAGTTAAGAAACATGGACGCTAGGTAATATGTGTTGGCCGTGAGCGCAGACCTGAGGTATTGGTTCTACCACTGCAACTTATGTATGAGCGGGCTGGCAGAAAGAACAGACCAGGGTAAAGGTGGTGGGCGCTAGAGTCCAGTACTTGTGGTTATTGCGCTCTACACTGCTCTATATGTATTGACCTGCAGAAGAACAGCCAGTACCTCGTTAAAGGTGTGCTGAGTCAAGACTTTGTGATAGTTACACCCTAACACTGTCCTGTATGTATGAACCTGGCAGAAGAACACCAGGACCAAGTTACAAGTGTGTGTCTGAGCCAGACATTTGGTATCTAGTCTTTCAACACTGAGGGGGCCGCTGTATGTATGACCTGGGGCAGAAGAAAGCCGAGGGTAAGGTGGTGGCCTAAGTCCCCCCTCCCGGGGGGGGGGGGGGGGGGGGGGGGGGGGTGGGGGGGGGGGGGCCCAGAACATGTGGTAATTTTGGCTCTACACTGTGTCTGTATGTATGACCTGCAGAAGAACAGCCAGGATCAGGGGTAAAGTGGTTTGCCCTGAGCCAACTTTGTGGTATTGGCTCTACACTGCCCTGTATGTATGGACCTGGCAGCCCACCTTTAACCTCTCATAGGTTAAAGGTGGTGTCTGAGCCATATGCGATGTGGTATTGGCTATTACATCCTGCCCTGTTATGTATGACCTGCAGAAGAACATGCCAGGACGCCATTCAGTGTAAAGGTGGTGCCGTGAGGCCAGTACTTGTGTATGTGGACATGCTAGGCACTCCCCTCTATGTATGACCTCGCAAGAAGAACAGACCATGGTAAAGGTTGTGGATGGGAGCTAGACTTGTGGTATTGGCTCTAGCATCCTGCCATTGTATACTATGTACGCTGCATAGAAAAGAACAGGCCAGTACCAAGGGTAAAGGTGTTGGGCCTGGCCGAGACTTGTGTTATTTGGCTCTACACTGTCCCTGTATGTATCGACCTTGGCATGAATGAACAGTCAGTGACAGGAGGTAAAGTAGTGGTGGCCTGAGTCAGACTTGTGGTATTGGCTCTACACCTGCCTCTGTATATATGACGCTGCAGAAGAATCATCGGCACCAGGTAAAGGTGGTGCCTGAGCGCAGACTATTGTTGTATTGGCTCTACACTATCCCTATATGTATGACCTGCAGAAGAACAGCCATGACGCAGAGTAAAGGTGGTGTCTGCCAGACTTGTGTATTTGGCTGCTACACTGTCCCCATTGATGTATTGACTTGCATGAAGCACAGTCCCAGACCGCAGGGTAAAATGTGTTGTCCTGAGCAGACACTTTGTGGTATTGGCTGTAGGCACTGCGCTGTATGACCTGTCAGAGATAGCAACGAAACCAGTGGTAAAGGTGGTGCCTGAGCTAGACTTGTTGTATTGAGGTGCTTCTTGAGAACTGAGCTCTGTATAGTAATGACGCAGCAGATAAAGAACATGTCGCATTGACGCAAGCATGGGGTGAGAGGGGGGGGGGTATAAGGTGGTGCCATGAGCCGATACTTGTGGTATTCCCTCTCCCCAGACTCCCGGCTCTAGACGAACGTCCCTGGATAAGTAATGACCTGTAGAAGAACAAGCACAGACTCCAGGCTTATATGTGGTGGCCCTGAGGGACCAGACTTGTTGTAGTTGGTCTCTGATACTTAGCGCCTCTATGTATTAGACCCAGCAGAAGAACAAACGCTGGGTAACGAGTGGTGCCTGATCCAGACTTGTGGTATTGCTCTACACTGCCCCTGGTATATTATGACATTGGGGCGAGTAAGTAATCAGCCTAAAAACAGAGGTAAGAAGGTGGTGCCTGAGCAGACTTCGTGGTATTGGCTCTTACATCTGCCGCTAGTATGTATGTGACCTCTAAAGATACAACCGAGCCAGACCAAGTAAAGGTGGTGTCTGAGTCCTATACATGTGAAGTATTGAGCTCTACACTGCACCCTGTAATGTATGACCTGGGCTAGAAAGAACATGCCAAGACCAGGGTAAAAGTGGTGGCCTGAGGCATAGACTTGTGGTATTGGCTCATACACTGCCCTGTATGTATGACTTTGGCAGAAGAACAGGCCTAGATCGAGGGAAGAGGTGGTGGCGGAGCCAGACTAGTGGTATTTGCTGTACTACTGGCCCTGTATGACACGCTGCAGAAGAACAGACCAGGAGTAAAAGTGGTGGCTCTGAGGCCTAGACTTGTGTTATGCTCAACACTGAGTCTGTATATAATGACCAGGTCAGAAGAACAGCCAGACAACAGGGTATAAGGTGGTGGCCTCGAGCTACCAGACGTTGTGTATTGCTCTACACAGGACCCTAGTAAGTATGACCTGTTAAAGAACTAGCGGCAGACGCTAGCGGCATATAGGGTGGTGCTGAAGGCCAGACTTGTTGTATTGGCTCTATACATGCCCTCTATGTTATGAACCAGCCGAAGGAGCAGACCAGTGTAACGAGGTGGTTGGCTGAGTCAGGACAGACTTGTGTTATTTGCTCTTACAACTGGCCCTGTATGTAGACCTGGCAGAAGAACAGCCTTAGACAGGGCTAAGGTGGTGACCTGAGGGCAGACTTGTGGTATGGGGCTCTACACTGTCCTGCTATGTATGACCTGCAGAAGAACAAAAGACCGAGGGTAATAGGTGGTGTCCTGAGCGCAGACTTATGTATTTGGCTCTAGCACTGCGCCCAGTATGTATTGGGACCTTGCAAGAAGAACAGAACCAGGGTAAAGTGGGCCTGAGCCATGACTTGTGGTATTCAGCCACACTGGCTGCCTGTATTGTAAGACCTTGCAGAAGAAACAGCCAGCAGGTAAGATGTGGTGCTCGTGAGGACCTAGCACTTGTGGTTATTGTGCTTCTACACTGCCGTCCTGTATGTATGACCTGCAGAAAACAGACCAGGGTAAAAGGTTGGTGCTGAGGGCTCAGAGCTTGTGGTTAGATGTCTCAACACTGCCCTTGTATGTATGACCTGCAGAAGAACATTTCGGCCAGAGACCAGGGTTAAAAGGTGGTGCCTTAGGCCAGACTGTGTGGTATTCGGCTTCGTAGCACGCCCTGTATGTATGGACCGTTTGTCAGAAGAAACAGGGCCAGACCAGGTAAAGGTGGTTGCCCTGAGCCAGTGACTTGTGGTGAGTGGGGCTCTAGCAGCTGTCGCTGTATGTATGACTCCTGTGCAGAAGGATAAGCGAGACCAGAGGTTAAAGGAGGTGGCCTGAGGCAGACTCTATGGAATGGCGTCTACACATGGCCCAGTATGTATACTCTGCAGGAAAGAACGAGATGACGGCTGGGTATAGGTGGTGGGCCTGAGGCCAGGATCTTGTGGTATTTACCTCTGAACACTGCGCTGGTATGTATGACCTTGCAGAAGAACAGGCCAGACCAGGATTAAAGGTGGTGTCCCTGAGCCATTGACTTAGTGGTCATTCCGGCTCTAGCAGGCTTGGCCTGGCTGTATGTATTACCTGCGAAAGAACAGACCGCAGGGGTAACAGGTGGTGGTGCCTGAGCCAGACTTTTGTGTATTGTCTATCTTACAACTGCCCTGTATGTATGAGCCTGGCAGAAGAACAGGCCAGAGCACATGTGAGTAAAGGTGGTGGGGCTGAGCCAGACTTGTGGTTATTGGCTCTTACACTAGCCACTGTATGGTAGACTGACCTGCAGTAAAAGAACAGATCAGGTTACACAGGTGGTGTTGGCCAATAGGCCAAGTGCTGCTGTGGTATTGGCTCTACACTGCCCTGTAGTAGACCTTCTGCAGACGAACAGCCAGACCAGGGTAAACGGTGGGTGCCTGAGACCGAGACTTTGGTAGGTGGGTCTCTACACTGTCGCTGTATGTATGATGACCCTGCAGAAGAACCAAGTAATCCAGGGTAAAGGTGGTGTGTGGCCTGAAGCCAAGACTTGTGGTATTTGGCTGCGGAAGGCAAGCTGGGTCCACTGTATTATGACCTGTCAAGAAGAACAGACCAGGGTAAAGGCTGGTGCGCTGAGGGCCAGTACTTGTGGTATTGGCTCTAGCAACTGGCCTGTATGGTATGACGGCTTGCAGAAGAACGAGCCATGACCAGGGTAAAGCGTGTCGTGCCTGAGCCGAGACTTGTGGGTATTGGCTCTAGCACTGCCCTGCTATGTATGAACTTGGGCAGAAGAACAGCCAGAACCAGGGTAAGAGGTGCTTCGCCCTTGAGTCCAGACTGTGTGGTATTAGGCTCTACACTGGCCCTGTATGTATGACCCTGCAGAAGAACAAGTTCATTGAAGCATTTGTCTGGTTGCCTTCCAACATCCTTGTCTTAAAGCAATTTAATGATTCGTGGCTGGTTCATCTCATGATTCATTCACATGTTCGCATCCATAAATGAATATGAATTACGTGTTAAGTGACTTGATGGAGCTAGAAATAAGGCCGTCCATGCTACATTACTGACTGTCGATGTCATAGACCAGAGGAGCGTGTAGGGTAAAGTTATTTAATTAAGGAAGTGGTGATTTATTTCTGTGGCCATTAGATTGCTCTGTTCTCCTAGAAGCCTTCAACTGTAATGTTCCTGATCAGTCTTTCTGATGTTATCTAGGGATAGGAATATTAGAAAGAATCACGTAAATTATTGAATTGTGGAGCCAAAGACTGTAGGCGAGCTCGACCGCGGTCTCTCAGTTCTGCTGCTACTAGTGGATAGGCTCGCGTTCCTCAATCGACGGGGGAGCAGCAATGTGACTGGACAATCAGATTATTCCCACTCATCACAGACACCTCACATCTGACCCGTGTCATGTACAGAGCGGATCATGGAACATTCCCTGTGACAGACGGACAAAACATTGCAACATCAGCAAAGAGGCACAAACCTGATTACGTCTTGTATTTCACAAATAAAAAAATAAAAATAAATTGCTATTATCTAAATTTCAAGGCAGTAACTGAAAGCAGGGAGGCTGCAAACACAGGCAGGCAGGAAGCACTCGAGCTCGCGACCCAAGCCATTCCCTAGTCAGAATCATCCTGAGAGAGGAGCAAAAGCCGAGGAGCAATGAAAAAATGATGAAAAAGAGTATTTAGATGAAACTGTATTATATGAATAGTTTAGTGAGGGTTTTAATTTATAGTAAAAAATTAGTAAAATGACTGGGCAAAAAGTCCGGACATAGGGGAAAAAAGCAAACCAAAAAAAAAAACAACAGATAGTAGCTAGCATCCCGATGTTTCTCTCCTGGGTAAATGTTGTATGTAACAGATAGTACTGCCTCCCTGTCTCTCCGCTAGTAAAATGTTGTATGTACAGATAGTACTCACGGCCGCTACACAACACTGTCTCTCCTGTAAATGATGTAGTGTTACATGAGTAGTACTGCCTCCTGTCTTCCCTCCAGTAAATTATCGTATGGTACAGATAGTGCTGGCTATCCCTGTCTCTCCTGTAAAGGCGAATGTAAGGTACAGTATAGTACTGCTCCCTATCATCTCACCTGGTACCAATGTTGTATGTTACACTGACGGACTGCCGTTCCCTGTCTCTCCTGTAAATAGATAGTAGAGTACAGAGTAAGTGTGCTAGCCTCCCCTGTCATCTCCCTGTAATAATGATGTAGGTACAGGATATATTACTGAGCTATTCCCTGTCTCTCACGTAAATGATATAAGGTTACATAGTATAGTACTGCCTCCCTGTCTCGTCTCTGTAATATGATGTAGGTATAGATTAGTGACTGTGCTCCCTATCTCATCCCTGGTAAATGATGTAGGTACTGCAGATAGTACTGTCGTCCCTGACTCGTCCCTGTAAATGATGTAATGTAACGATATGTACAGGGCCTTCCTGTCTCTCCTGTACATGATTGTATGGTTTAGCAGATAGTAGCTTCCGCCGTCCCATGTACTCTCCCTGTACTATATGTGTAGTACAGATAGTACTCGTCCTCCCTGTCTCTCCTGTAAGTGATGTAGGTAGCAGATAGTAACTGCTGTCCTCTCTCTCTCCCTGTAAATGGATGTACGTATCAGATATGCATCTTGCCTCCCCTGTCTCTCCCACTGCGTAAATGATGTAGGTACCAGATAGGTACTTGGCCTCCACTGTCTCTCCGTGTAAATGATTGTAGGTTACATGATAGTACATGCCTCCCTGTCTGTCGCTTATAATGATCGAAGTAGGGTAGCAGATAGTACTGCCTCCCCTTTCTCTCGCTGTACCAGTGATGTAGTGAGCAGATAGTACGTCAATGCTTCCCGGTCTCGCCATGACTCCCCTGTAAACTTAAATGTAGTGTACGAAGATAGTACTGGCCTCCCTGTCTCTCTCGTCCCTGAATGATGTAAGGAGTAGGGTCAGATTAGTATCTAGCGTGTCCCAGGTCTCTTCCCTGTACAATGATGTAGGGTACGAGATAGTACTTGCCATCCCGTGTCTCTCCTTGTAAATGATGGTAGCTACAGATAGTACATGCCTCTTGGTCTCTCCGCTGTGAAATGATGTAGGTACAGATAGTACTGCCCTGCCCTGTCTCTCCTGTATATATGATGTAGGATACAAGATAGTACTCGCCATCCCTGTCTCACTTCACTGTAGATGTGATGTAGGTACAGGATATGTGACTCCCAGCCATTTTATCCCTGTCTCTCGTCGTCGCCATGTAAATGATTAGTACAGATAGGATAGTGCTAGTCTGTCCTGTCTCTGCGCTGTAAAGTGATGTATGTACAGATAGCTACTCTGCACTACCCTTTGTCTCTTCCTGTAATGATGTAGGTAGGCATGATAGTACTGCCTCGCCTAGTCTCTCTCTGTAAATGATGTAGGTACAGATAGTACTGCCCCCCTGTTCCCCCTGTAAATAGGGAGGTACAATATACGCCTCCCTGTCTTCCTGTAAATGTGGGGTCAGATGTACTGCCTCCCGTTTTCCCCTTAAAGTTGGGTACAGTTTGTACGCTCCGTCTCTCGTTTGTGTAGTTCGATGTTGCCTCGTTCTTGAAATTGTAGGTACGTGTTGCTCCCTGTCCTTTCTGTTGTGGAAGGACAGTTTTCCTCCCTGTCTTCTGTAATTTTTAGTACGATGTCTGCTCCCTGTCTTTCCCCTGAAAATGTGAGGTACGTAGTCTGCCCCCCTGTCTCTCCTGAAAAGGGATGTAGGTAAGATGAAGCCTCCCCTTCTTCCTTTTATGGAAAGGTCGATAATGCCTCCCGTCCTTTTGTAATGTGAGGTCAGATATACTGCCCTCCCGCCCCTTCCTGTAAAGATGTAGGTAAGATAGTCGCCTCCCATTCTCTCTGTAAAGGAAAGGACAGTTGACGCCTCCTTCTTCCCCCTGAAAAAATTTTGTTTTGGCGTTGTCTGCCCCCTGCTCCCCCTGAAAATGATGTGGGGTAAGTGTTGCCTCCTTCTTCCTGAAATGATGTAGGTTACAGATGTACTGCCCCCCTGTTCTCCTGTAAATGATGTAGGTACAGATAGTACTGCTCCTGTCTCTTCCTGTAATGATGTAGGTACAGATAGTACTGCCTCCCTGTCTTTCCCTGTAAATGATGTAGGTACAGATAGTACTGCCTCCCTGTCTCTCCTGTAAATGATGTAGGTACAGATAGTACAGCCTCCCTGTAAATGATGTAGGTACAGATAGTACTGCCTCCCTGTCTCTCTGTAAATGATGTAGGTACAGATAGTACTGCCTCCCTGTCTCCTGTAAATGATGTAGGTACAGATAGTACTGCCTCCCTGTCTCTCCCTGTAAATGATGTAGGTACAGATGTACTGCCTCCCTGTCTTCTCCTGTAAATGATGTGGTACAGATTAGTACTGCCCCCTGTCTCCCCCTGTAAATGATTGTAGGTACAGATAAGTCTGCCTCCCTGTCTTCTCTGTAAATGATGTAGGTACAGATAGTACTGCCTCCTGTTTCTCCTGTAAAATGATGTAGGTACAGATATAATTCTGCCTCCCTGTCTCTCTCTGTAAATGATGTAGGTACAGATAGTTACTGCTCCCTGTCTCTCTCCTGTAAAATGATGTAGGTACAGATAGTAATGCCTCCCTGTCTCTCCTGTAAATGATGTAGGTACAGATAGTACTGCCTCCCTGTCTCTCCTGTAAATGATGTAGGTACAGATAGTACTGCCTCCCTGTCTCTCCTGTTAATGATGTAGGTACAGATAGTACTGCCTCCCTGTCTCTCCCTGTAAATGATGTAGGTACAGATAGTACTGCCTCCATGTCTCTATCTGAAAATGATGTAGTTACAGATAGTACTGAGTGCCTGTCTCTCCTGTAAATGTTGTAGGTACTGATAGTACTGCCTCCCTGTCTCTCCTGTAAATGATGTAGGTACAGTTAGTACTGCTCACCTGTCTTCCTGTAAAATGATGTAGGTACAGATTAGTACTGCCTCCCTGTCTCTCCCTGTAATTGATGTAGGTACAGATAGTACTGCCTCCTGTCTCTCTGTAAATATGTAGTACAGATAGTACTGCCTCCCTTGTCTTCTCTGAAATAATGTTTGTAGGTACAGATAGGGCTGCCTCCCTGTCTACTCTCCTGTAAATGATGTAGTACAGATAGTACTGCCTCCCTGTTCTCTGTATTTGTGTAGGTTAGATAGTACTGCCTCCTGTTCCTGTAATTATGAGTTCAGATATTTCTCCTCCCATCTCCCCTTTTTATTTTTAGGGCAAATAGTAATGGC